>PVIW01016451.1:0-16644 GCA_004026585.1 Noctilio leporinus | reverse complement strand
CTGAAAGAGGGGAAATCACAACTGATACCTCAGAAATACAAAAGATTGTAAGAAATTACTACAAACAACTCTATGACAAAAAATATGACAACCTGGATGAAATGGACACATTTCTGGAAAGGTATAATCTACCAAAATTGAACCCAGAAGAAGCAGAAAGCCTCAATAGGCCAATAACAACTAGTGAAATTCAAGAAGTCATCCAAAATCTCCCAAAGCACAAAAGCCCTGGACCAGATGGCTACACGGGTGAATTTTACCAAACATTTAAAGAAGAACTAACTCCTATCCTCATCAAACTATACCAAAAAATTCAGGAAGAGGGAAGACTCCCAAACTTGTTCTATGAGGTCAGTATTATTCTAATCCCAAAACCAGGGCAAGACACAACTAAGAAAGAAAGCTACAGGCCAATATCTCTGATGAACATAGATGCTAAAATTCTCAACAAAATATTGGCCAATCGGATTCAGCAGTATATTACAAAGATCATACACCATGATCAAGTGGCTTTCATCCCAGGGATGCAAGGATGGTACAACATTCATAAATCAATCAATGTAATACACCACAGCAACAAATTGAAAGATAAAAACCATATGATCATATCAATAGATGCTGAAAAAGCATTTGATAAAGTTCAGCAACCATTTATGATAAAAACCCTCAGCAAAATGGGAATAGAGGGAGCATACCTCAACATCATAAAGGCCATCTATGAGGAACCTGAAGCCAACATCATACCTAATGGACAAAAACTGAAAGCTTTCCCCCTAAGATCAGGAATAAGAGAAGCCTATCCACTTTGTCCACTTCTATTCAACATTGTCATGGAAGTTCTAGCTATAGCCATCAGAGAAGAAAAAGGAATCAAAGGTATCCAAATTGGAAAGGAGGAAGTCAAACTGTCATTATTTGCAGATAATATGATAGTGTACATACAAAACCCGATTGGCTCCACCAAAAACTTACTCGACCTAATGAACAAATTTAGCAAAATAGCTGGGTATAAAGTCAATATCCAGAAATGAAAAGCATTTTTGTATACCAATCATGAAACAACAGAAACAGAAGTGAAAAAACAAATCCCATTCACCATAGCAACAAGAAAAATAAAGTACCTAGCCCTGGCTGGTAGCACGGTGGTAAAGGTGCCAGCCTGTGAACCCAAAGGTCACAGGTTTCATTCCCCAGCCAGGGCACATATCCAGGCTGCAAACAATGTCTCCTGTCAGATCTGTGGCTGGAGGCAGGTGAAATGCAACTACACATTGAAGTCTCTCTCCCTCTCTGCCTCTCTCCCTTCCCCTCTTTCTAAAAATAATGAAATAAAATATTTAAAAAAATAAAAAAAATAAATAATAAAATACCTAGGAATCAACTTAACTAAGGAGGTAAAAGACTTGTACTCAGGAAACTACAGAACAATGAAGAAAGAAATCAACAAAGACACAAATAAATGGAAGCATATACCATGTTCATGGATGGGAAGAATTAACATCATTAAAATGTCCATACTACCGAGAGCAATCTACATATTCAATGCAATCCCAGTTAAAATACCAATGACATATTTCACACAAATAGAAACAATACTTCAAAAATTTATATGGAGCCGAAAACGCCCACGAATAGCCACCACAATCTTGAGAAAGAAGAACAAGGTAGGAGGAATCACAATACCAGACTTCAAATAATACTACAAGGCTACGGTCATCAAAACAGCATGGTACTGGCATAAGAATAGACATATAGATCAATGGAACAGAATAGAGAGCCCAGAAATTAACCCAGGACTCTATGGCCAACTAATATTTGACAAAGGGGGAAGGAACATCCAATGGAGTAAAAACAGTCTCTTCAACAAATGGTGTTGGGAGAACTGGACAGCAACATGCAAAAGAGATAAAAGTAGACCACCATCTTATACCATACACCAGAATAAACTCAAGATGGATAAAGGATTTAAATATAAGCAGTGCCACCATAAAGGTCCTGGAGAAAAATATAGGAAGTAAACTTTCGGATATCCTATGCAAAAATATGTTTACTGATACTTCACCAAGGGCAAAGGAAATCAAAGAACAAATCAACAAATGGGACTATATGAAATTGAAAAGTTTCTGTTCAGCTAAAGAAAACATCAGCAAAATTCAAACGGAACCAACTGTATGGGAAAACGTAATTGCCAGTGATACCTCAGACAAGGTTCTGATCTCCTAAATATATAAAGAACTAATGCAACTCAACACTAGGGAGACAGAGGGCCCAATTAAAAAATGGGCAAAGGGGTGGGTGGGGGGGGCAGAGGGGAGCAAAAAGGGGATGGATGTAATACAATAACAATAAAATTTAAAAAAAAAATGGGCAAAGGACCTGAACAGACAACTCACTGAGGAAGATGTACAAGGGGCCCAGAGGCATATGAAAGAATGCTTAACATCGCTAGTCATCAGAGAGATGCAAATTAAAACTGCATTAAGATACCACCTCACACCTGTCAGAATGGCAATCATCAGCAAATCAACAAACAAGTGTTGGCGAGGATGCGGGGCAAAGGGAGCCCTCATACACTGTTGGTGGGAATGGAGGCTGGTGCAGCCACTGTGGAAAACAATATGGGGTTTCCTTAAAAAACTAAAAATGGAACTGCCTTTTGATCCAGCAATTCCACTACTTGGACTATACCCAAAGAATCTTGAAACACCAATTCATAAGAACCTATGTTCATAGCGGCACTGTTTACAATAGCTAAGTACTGGAAACAGCCTAAGTGCCCATCAGTGGATGATTGGATCAAAAAACTTTGGTACATTTACACAATGGAATTCTATATAGCAGAAAGAAAGAAGGAACTTGTACCCTTTGCAACAACATGGATGGAACTGGAGAGTATTATGCTTAGTGAAATAAGCTAGTCAGTGAAGGACAAATATCATATGATCTCACCCATTACAGGACAATAATGAGCAAGACTAACAAGAAGCAAAACAGAACCAAGTATATGAATACAAGGAATAGGCCTTCAGTGGTCAGGGGGAATGGGGTTGGAGGGAGGGGGGAGGCAGTGGCAAAGAAGGGGAGCAGCTTAGACAAGAACCTAGTATAAAGGAACCATGGACATGGACAAAAGGTGGGATTGACTTTGGGGGGAATGGGTGGGTGGGGAGGGGGACAGAGGGGAGCAGAAAGGGGATGGATCTAATACAACAACAATAAAATTTAAAAAAAAAAGAAATCTCAGATAGCTTAATTTTATACAATAATCATAAAACCTTCACTTTGTATTTTTTAAAATTTTATTGTTGTATTACATCCATCCTCATTTTGCTCCCCTCTGTCCCCCTCCCCACCCACCCATTTACTCCAAATTCAATCCCACCTGTTGTTCATGTCCATGTTTCTTTTCTACTTGGTTCTTGTCTAAGTTGCTCCCCTTCCTTGCCTCTGCTTCCGCCCTCCCCCCAACCCTTTTCCCCCTGACCACTGAAGGCCTATTCATTGTATTCATATCTTTGGTTCTGTTTTGCTTGTTGTTAGTTTTGCTCATTATTGTCCCATAATGGGTGAGATCATATGATATTTGTCCTTCACTGACTGGCTTATTTCACTAAGCATAATACTCTCCAGTTCCATCCATGTTGTTGCAAAGGGTTCAAGTTCTTTCTTTCTTTCTGCTATATACAATTCCATTGTGTAAATGTGCCAAAGTTTTTTGATCCAATCATCCACTGATGGGCACTTAGGCTGTTTCCAGCGCTTGGCTATTGTAAATAGTCCTGCTATGAACATAGGTGTGCATAGGTTCTTATGAATTGGTGTTTCAGGATTCTTTGGGGATAGTCTTCGTAGTGGAATTGCTGGATCAAAAGGTAGTTCCATTTTTGTTTTTAAAGGAAACCCCATACTGTTTTCCACAGTGGCTGCACCAGCCTACATTCCCACCAACAGTGTATGAGGGTTCCCTTTACCCCGCATCCTCACCAACACTTGTTGTTTGTTGATTTGCTGATGATTGCCATTCTGACAGGTGTGAGGTGGTATCTTAATGCAGTTTTAATTTGCATCTCTCTGATGACTAGTGATGTTGAGCATTCTTTCATATGCCTCTGGGCCCCTTGTACATCTTCCTCAGTGAGTTGTCTGTTCAGGTCCTTTGCCCATTTTTTAATTGGGCTGTCTGTCTCCCTGGTGTTGAGTCGCATTAGTTCTTTACATATTTTGGAGATCAGACCCTTGTCTGAGGTATCATTGGCAATTATGTTTTCCCATACAGTTGGTTCCCTTTGAATTTTACTGATATTTTCTTTAGCTGCACAGAAACTTTTCAATTTCATATAGTCCCATTTGTTGATTTGTTCTTTGATTTCTTTTGCCCTTGGTGAATTATCAGTAAACATATTTTGGTGTAGGATATCCAAAAGTTTACTGCCTATATTTTTCTCCAGGACCTTTATAGTGGCACTGCTTATTTTTAAATCCTTTATCCATCTTGAGTTTATTTTGGTGTATGGTGTAAGTTGGTGGTCTACTTTTATCTTTTGCATGTTGCTGTCCAGTTCTCCCAACACCATTTGTTGAAGAGACTATTTTTACTCCATTTGATGTTCCTTCCCCCTTTGTCAAATATTAGTTGACCATAGAATCCTGGGTTAATTTCTGGGCTCTCTATTCTGTTCCATTGATCTAAATGGCCATTCTTATGCCAGTACCAGGCTGTTTTGATGACAGTGGCCTTGTAGTATTGTTTGAAGTCCGGGATTGTGTTTCCTCCCACCTTGTTCTTCTTTCTCAAGGTTGTGGTGGTATTCATGGGCGTTTTTGGCTCCATATAAATTTTGAAGTATTGTTTCTATTTCTGTGATGTCTGTCATTGCTATTTTAATTTGGATTGCATTGAATATGTAGATTGCTTTGGGTAGTATGGACATTTTAATGATGTTAATTCTTCCCATCCACGAACATGGTATATGCTTCCATTTATTTGTGTCTTTGTTGATTACTTTCTTCATTGTTCTGTAGTTTTCTTAGTACAGGTCTTTGACCTCCTTAGTTAAGTTGATTCCTATGTACTTTATTTTTCTTGTTGCTATGGTGAATGGGATTTGTTTTTTCACTTCTATTTCTGTTGTTTCATTATTGCTATACAAAAATGCTTTTGATTTCTGGATATTGGCTTTATACCCAGCTATTTTGCTAAATTTGCTTATTAGGTTGAGTAAATTTTTGGTGGAGCCAGTCGGGTTTTGTATGTACACTGTCATATCATCTGCAAATAATGACAGTTTGACTTCCTCCTTTCCAATTTGGATACCTTTGATTCCTTTTACTTCTCTGATGGCTATAACTAGAACTTCCAAGACAATGTTGAATAGAAGTGGAGAAAGTGGACAGCCTTGTCTCATTCCTGATCTTAGGGGGAAAGCTTTCAGTTTTTGTCCATTAAGTATGATGTTGGCTTCAGGTTTCTCAGCCTGCCACTGCCCAGAGCTGACCTGCCTAGAGCCGACCTGGGCCTGCTGGCCGGTCAGTTCGGGAATGCCTCACCTACTGTCCTGCTGGCCTCGTCTGCCTCTGGGCTGTGCTCCCCTCTGTCCAGATGCTGCCCACTCTAATTTCTAGGGTCTTGAAGATGTCTCACGCTCCCTATCTTGACCTCTAGCTGCTTTGGTACTCGAAAACACCATCAGCACTGCTCTCTGTCACCATCTTAGAAGCTGTGCACCTATTCTTTCCATTTCTTTTCTGTTATAAAAGAAAAGGTGGTTTTTCTCATATCTGAAGTCAAACCCTCTACGTCTCCTATGGTTCCCAACCATGTCATGAGTCTCAGGATTTTTCACTTCTGATTATCCCCTCTCCTTTTTGGATCTTAGTATTCTCATTCTCAAGTTGCAAGCATATCTTAACCCCCTGTTTTCCTCCTAATATTCACCCTCTATCTCTCCTCACATTTTTTGAAGAAGTTATCTGCATTTTCTGTCACAGTTTCCCCATGTTTTCCTAACTCCTCAAACTACTTTAATTTAGTTTTGCTCCATCATTCCATTAAAAAATATATTCTAAATTCACTAATGACTTCCTTGTCGCTAAAATACAATGTAGATTATGTCCATATCTTTTTTTAAGATTTTATTTATTATTTTCAGAGAGAGTCAGAGAGGGAGAGAGACATCAATGTATGGTTGCCTTTCACCTGCCTCCAGCCACAATCCTGGCTGGAGACCTGGCTTGCAACCTGGTTATGGGCTCTGGCTGGGGAATCAAACCAGTGACCTTTGTGTTTGCAGGTGGGCACCTTATTCACTGTGCCACTAGCCAGAGCTTACGTCCATATCTAATTGGGTCTCTCCATAGCAATTGACTTTTAACCATACACACATTTTAATACTGTATTCTTTCTCCTGCTGGACTATCAGGAGAATATTTTTCATATTTTGTCCCATTCTGTCTCATTTTTGCTTGTTAATTCTCCCCTACATAAACTCAAGTGTTGCCAGTTCTCAGAGTTGTATCCTAGACCCTCTTTTCTCCTCTCCTGCCTCCCTTTTCCTCTTTTGCTCTCGATCATAAGCTGATCTAATTCAGTTCCATATTTTCATTTACTAGCTATAGGCCAATTAATCTTAATTTGATATCTCCAAACCAGAGCTATTTACTCTACTCTAGACCTGAAAATCTAAATACCAATTGGTTATCTGTATTAACATATCTCACTGAAACCTCAAATCAAAGGCTAAAATCTATATTAAATTGAACCCATCATCTCTTACTTCCTCTCTCTGTAAGCTCTTTATCCACTTTTCCCAATTAAAGCATATGACACTATCAATCCACAAAGTTCATCAGATCCCAAATCTGGCTATTATTTTTTTGTAATCCCTTACCTCAAAATTCTCGTACATCTAATTCATCATCAAATTCTTTCAACTTCAACTCCAAAGCATATCTTGAAACCATCTACTCTTCATCATCTTCACTGCCACCCCAGTCTAGTCTTCCATTTTTTTTCTCCTGGATTATTACCAAAGCTTTCTACCTACTTATTCATTCTGCTTCCAATCTTCCTTTCCTACAAGCAATTGTAGGAAACAATTAATAGCAACAAATGCAGCAAAAAGTTGTCTTATTAATTAATTACTTTGTAAATATGATGGTGTATATCTCTAAAATTAAGGACTATTTAAAAAAAAAAACATAACCACCATATCATTTCACATCTTGAAAATGAATAGTAATTTCTTAACATTGTTAAATACCCCAGTGCCATTCAAATTTCTTAAGAGTATTAAGATGTTTTATCATTTTTTGTTTGAGTCACAATACAAACAAAGGTGCTGTCACTGCATTTAGTTGATGTGTCCCTTAAGACTCCTCCTACTCTATAGGTTTCTTCATCATATTTCCATTTCCTAGAGCTTATTTCCTGAAAACCTTGAATCTCTCATCCTGTGCAGGTTCCAATTGTCTTGATTTTTTTTATTGTATTCTTGTGGTGTCACTGAACATGTTCTTCTATCCTTCTTAACTTTCCATAAACTCATAGTTAGAACTAAAGACTTGATTTGATTTAGATTTATTTTTTGTATAAATATGTCATAGATGGTGTTGCATACATAATACCCAGTGCCTCTTCCTGAGGACCACTGATGACCATTTTAAGAATTATGTTGTGTCTGAAAATTATTCTAATTATATCAACAGGGGGAATTTTAAAAATATACATATAAATATGTTACTGTCCTGTATAAAACCCTTCAATGTCCATTATTGTTGGTATAAAAATCCAAATCCCTTAAAATTAATTTTTTTAAATGTTTAATATTTTATTGTTTATGCTGTTACAGTTGTCCTGAAATTTCCCCTCTTGTCTCATTTACCCAATCAACCCAATTGGGTACCCAAGTAACCCAATTGCCCTCCCACAGGCAATCCCCACACTGTTGTCCATGTCTATGGGTCATGCATATATGTCTTTTGGATACTCTATGTCCTATGCTGTACTTTACATCTCCATGGTTATTCTGTAACTACCAATTTGTACTTCATATATATATATATATATATATATATATATATATATATATATATATTACATTCATCTTATTTTCCCCCTCTGCCTCCCCTTCCCCACCCTCCTTATCCCCCCACCCCACAGTCAATCTCAAGTGTTGTTTGCATGCATGGGTCATCCATGCTAGTTTCTTGACTACACTGTTCCCCTTCCTTATCTCCTTCTCCCCCTCCCCCACCCCTCCCCCCTCTACACACTGAAAGTGTGCTGTTCCCTGTATTCATGTCTCTGGTTCCGTTTTGTTTGTTTGTTTGTTCATTAGTCTCCTGTATTAAGTGAGAGCATGTAGTATTTAATTTTTGCTGCCTGGCTTATCTCACTAAGCATGATATTCTCCAGTTCCATTCATGCTATCACAAATGGTAGGAGTTCTTTTTCTTTCTGCTGCATACAACTCCATTGTGTAAATGTACCACAGTTTTTTGATCCATTCATCCACTAAAGGACACTTAGGTTGTTTCCCAACACTTGGCTATTGTAAATAGCGCTGCCATGAACATAGGGTGCATTGGTTCTTCTGAATTAGTATCTCAGGACTCTTTGGGTATAATCCTAGCAGTAGAATCACTGGGTCATAGGGCAGTTGTATTTTTAATTTTTTGAGGAAATTCCATACTGTCTTCCATAGTGGTTGCACCAGTCTGCATTCCCACTACCAGTGAACCAGGGTTCCCTTTTCTCCACATCCTTCCCAGCACTTGTAGTTTGTTGATTTGTTAATGATGGCCATTCTGACAGGTGTGAGGTGGTATCTTGTTGTGCTTCTTAATCCCTCACCCTTTTGCCCATCCTCCTGAACCCCCTCCCATCAGGCGCCATCAAAATATTCTCTTTTTTGTTGTCCTTGTTTATTTTGTATTTTGGAATAAATTGTTGATAGATATGTATTTATTACCATTTTTGTTCATATTTCTGATCTTCTTCTTCAAGAAAACCCGTTAACATTTCATATAATACTGGTTTGGTGGTGATGAACTCCTTTAGCTTTTTTTGTTTGGGAAGAGTAATCTTCATTGTAGTTCCTTGTTTTCCATCACTTTAAATATTTTATGCCAATGTCTTCTAGCCTGAAAAGTTTCTTTTGAAAGATCAGCTGACAATCTTACAGGAGCTCCCTTATAGGTACTAACTGATTTTTCTCTTGTTGCTTTTTAAATTCTCCCTTTGTCTTTTGGCTTTTTTATTATGATATATGTATCATGGTACAGGGCCCTTTGGGCTCACCTTATTTGAGACTTTCTGCACTGCCTGAACTTGTATGTCTAGTTTCTTCACCAGCTTAAGGAATGTTTCTGTCATTATTTTTTTCAAATGGGTTTCCAATTTCTTTCTCTGTCTCTTCTCCTTCTGGAACACCTATGATGCAAATGTTAGAATGCTTAATGTTGTCCCGGAGGTTCTCTACACTATATTTATTTTTTAGATTCTTTTTCCTTCTTGCTGTTCTGATTGGTTGTTGTTTGCTTTCTTGTAATCCAAATAGCTGATTTGATTCTCTACTTCATCCACTTTACTGTTGATTCCCTGTAAATTGTTCATTTAAATTAGTGTATCCTTCATTTGTGACCAGATTTTTATGTTGTTGTGGTCCTCAGGAAGTTCCTTGAGCATCCTTGTAACCAGCGTTTTGAACCCTGTATCTAGTAGATTGCTTACCTTCATTTAGTTGAGTTCTTTTTCTGGAGTTTTGTTCTGTTCTTTAATTTGGGTCAGGTGTCTTTGTCTCCTAATTTTGGCAGCCTCCATGTGTTTGTTTACATGTATTGAGTAGAGCTTCTACATGTCCCAGGCTTAGAAGAGTGTCTAGTAGAGTCTAGTAGCACAGCCTCCCTTATTACCCAAACTGGGTTCTCAAGGTGTGCCCACCATGTGGACTGTGTGTACCCTACTGTTGTAGTTAAGCTTTGGTTGCATTGACACACCCAAGGTCAGCCGCTACCTGTGTTCTGTCCAAAGTCACATAGTATAAGCTATAATCTCCAGGTGGCTGCTACTTCTGCTGGGCTTGCAGATGACAAATGAAAGCTTAGCTGTGAATCATAGCCCATTGCTACTAGTGTGAGGCCTGGCACATATTAGCAAGAGGTAAAGAAATCACGAAAGACAGATGCTGTTTGAGAGAATTTAGGAAAATCTGAAGCCAGGCCATTCATATGAACAAGCCGTTGGAAAGAGCTTAGGTGGGCCCAAAGTTTGGGTGGGGCAGGGAATCATGAAATCACCAAAAACAATGTGAGCCAAGTTGATGTAGTCTCAAATATGGCACCTGCCAGCTGGCTCTGTAACTATCTGGGGGAGGGCTCAGTAAAGGAACAATGACCTCTTCCAGCACCTCTGTCTAAGAGAAAGCTACTCCCCAGCTCTCACCCTGATGCCAGACAATTCAGTTCCTCCTCATATGTCTTTGATGCCTTTCAACCTGCTTCCCTGGTGCTGGAGCTCAGAGGGAGTGCCTGAGTAAGCTATGCATGGGTCCTTTCAGAGGAACTGCTTGAAAGTCCAGAAGCTTCTGTGTTTCATAGCCTCAATTCCTACTGTTTTTTACAGCCAGAAGTTATGGGGACTTATCTTCCCAGTACTGGGGCCCTGGCCTGGGAAGTCTAGTATGGGCCGGGACCCCTTGCTCCTGAAATAGCCCTCCTGATTTTTATCTCCTATACATAAGTGTAGGACCAGCCAATTCCACATCTTCATCCCTTCTACCAGTCTCAGTGTGGTTATTTTCTTTAATTACATAATTGAAGGACTTCCATTCAGCTTGATTTCTGATGGTTCTGAATGATGGTTGTTCTATAGTTTAGTTGCAATTTTGATGTGGCTGTGCAAAGAAATGAGTCATGTTTATCAATGCTGCCATGTTGACCAGAAGTTCCCAACATGAATTCTTACAAGCTTATCAACTTACAGTTGCCTATCATTACAGCCTTATCTTATGCCACAATCTGCCTCATTGTTTGGAACCAGACATTGACTTTATTGCCAAGTCCTCGGTGGGTCTTACTTCAGGCTACTTCAGGCCATTCACATGTGCTGGATTCTGTTAAAACCCCTCCCCCTCACTTACTCTTTTTACTTAGCTAACTTATTATTTCTTATACCTCAATATAAGTAGAGCTTCTTTAGGAAGACCTTCTCAAAAGTCTAAGACTAGGTTAGCCCCACTTGTTTTATGTTCCTACTGCAATCTATAATTCTTTCATTAAACTCTTGACATTTTAAGAAGTCTTCTCCACAGTCTGTTTTGTTCAGCATTGTCTAATAGCTGAAGAGTTTCCAACACATAGTAGGTGCTTAATAAATACTTTTTAAATAGACTTATTACACTAAAGTTCAGCTTTTCTTTTTGAATTGATAATAAAATGTGTCATATTACAGTCTTATAAGATATTCTTTCCTCATCTGAGGACATGTTTTTATTGGTTTCAGAGAAAGAAAGAAAGGAGGCGGGAGGGAAGGAGGGAGAGAGGGAGGGAGGGAAAGAGAGAGAGAGAGAAGGAGAAGGAGAGGGGGAGGGGGGAAGAGGGAGAGAGAGAGAGAGAGAGAAGCTGCCTCCCATATGTTCCCTGACTGGGGATAGAACCTGCAACCTAGGTGCAGGCCCTGACCATGTATGAAACTCTCAACCTTTTGATGTGTAGGACAATGCTCCAAACAAGTTAGCCACCCAACTAGAGTTAAAGTTATTCTTATATAAACCATCAAACACCACAAAGTCATAATGAAGGGGAAAAAAGCAGATTGGCTTCATTGTATTTCTTCTCTGCTTCTGTGAATTATGATATGTGAACATATCTACCATGACATTCTGTCATGTTAAATTAATAAGATCTAAAAAATCTACTTGTTTATTTCTTCTGTTTCATATATGAGATTCTAATATCTAAAAGAACTCTCAGACAAAAAATCAGGAATATGAAGGATTTGCATTATTTAATGAAACTTAACTTAGATCTGTTACATCTAAGTGTCAGGCTACTATTCCTCAGCATTAGCTTATCCAGGAAGACTTCCCTGAGCCTAATCCCAACAAAGTTAATGATGCTTTCATGGGGGCTATATTGGAACTTTTTGCATACTTATGACATTACACATACTAATTTTTGTCTATATCACTTATACCCATTAAATTGTAATTTCCATAAGGATGACTAGTAGGCTTTATTTATTTCTATATATCAAGTATTTAGCACAGTGCCTGGTACCAAGTAGATTCTCACTTCACAATTACTGTATCATTGACTTGTATTAACATGCTCTCTTGTCTAAAGTTAATTCTCATATAATGAAACATGGTTAGGTAAGCTTGCTGTAATGATGGTTGTTACCTTGAAAATGAATGTAATCAGGATTCCTGGTCAAAATGCAGTAATAAGAAAACTAATTATTTAAATGTTGGACCCCAAGGAGGTTTGGTTAGATGGTAATCTGTATATGGGTATCTAGTTATAATCTTCCAAAGCCTCACTAAAAATTCAGCTTAAAACTATTTAAGTGCATAAACCCAAAAGCCTGGGAAGACCATGAGAATAGATAATAACCATTTTGAGGTATTGAGGTATAAAGTAGGTGACTTGGTGTTAGTTGACTCAGTAAACCTGAGATGGTAGAGAACTGAGGAAGTAGTAGAGAATGCTGAAAAAATAACCCAATTTATAATCCAATGTTCTCATAAGAGTCAGAAATTGACAACACCCAATACCTTTGGAGTTGATAGGTAAGGAGAGAAAAGCTAAAATTAGAAGGTTTGGCCGAAATTATTTGAAAAGTCATTTTTTAAATACTTAGATCAAGGTGCTCCCTTTTATTTTATTTTTAAATTTTTATTTATTAATTTTAGAGAGAGGGGAGAAGGGGAGAGAGAGAGAGAGAGAGAGAGAGAGAGAGAGAGAGAGATTTGTTGTGGCATTTATTTATGCATTCATTGGTTGCTTCTTGTATATGCCCTGAACTGGAATTGAACCCACAATCTTGGTATATCAGGACAATGTTTTAACCAACTGAGCTACCTGGCCAGGCGTATGAAAAACTATTTACTTTAAAGCAATCTTATCCTTCATTCAATGAACTAGATGAATGTTTTTCCTCTATGTCCACAAAAGTTTGGGGGTTTATTCTCCAACTGTGGGTAAAAATAGAGGGTCAGTGAACTGGAAGTTACCAGGCACAGTGAAGTTGGGCACCACCTACAACAAAAAAATTAGGCAACTATATGTATAATAAATAGAATATTTCCCTCACTAAGCTAACAGAACACTGGCATCACCATCCAGGCAAGAAATTAGAAAAGTCTTATCTAGAGAATATTGTGATCCAAAGAAGAAAAAATAAATATGCAAACAGCAGGGTTGTTACAAATAAACAGTCTACCCACACACTGAAAAAGCAAGCTACATTCCAGGCTCTGAATTATAATCAGCACTCTAAAATATGAGCAGACAACCAAGGGTTAGCAAACCTTGTAGAAAATATCCAACATGTACATTAGAGACAAGAATAAAAACTATAACAAACAACTTATAAAAATAAAACTATGTAAAACAGAACAAAAAGAAACTTGAAAGAAGTGAAGACTTAAGCAGAAGAAAACTTCAAAAAGTGATTGACAATAAACTCAGAAAAGGCATTATATGTGTATGAAGCAAGAGTGGGATGCTTTAAAAAGGAGTATTCATAGAATAGTGATAAAAGAACTTTTGGAAACTAAATATATAATAGCAGAGAGATATTTCAGGTAATCAACTAAAACTGCCGTTTTTCTCAGTTTTTGTGATGTTCATGGTATATGCCAGTTTTTAAACATTTATACATTTTATAATTGTTTCTCTCATTATAAATAAAAATTCTCATTTACCAAATATCTAATTCTGTTTTGTAATTTTGTGTTCATTTTCCTAAGGTAGGCCCCAAAATTATATAGAAACATTATATAGACAACACCTGTGTCTGCCTCAATGGCAAATCCATATATTTAGTCACTCATATAAAAACTATTGAAGTTATTTGACTCCCCCTCTTGCACTCACAATCCACATTCAATCTGTTAGGAAGTCTCCTTGGCTCTGCCTTCAAAATATAAGTGTAACCTGATCATGGCTAACACCCCGGTCCAAATTACCTGAATAATATATTTATTTAACCTGTGTCCTTGTTTCACTCATGTCTCATTATATAAGAATTATTTTCAACAGGTAAGAGAATTAATTTGTTAAAACTTAATCCAGAGAGTTCCAGCAAGATGGTGGAGGAGTAAGTGGAGCTATACCAATCTCCTCCCAGGTTGCATCAGGAATAACTTTTTTGGAGAGAAAAAAAAGTCAGCTGGAATTACCAACAGAACACCAGCTGGAAAGAGGTCCTATAACCACAGACAGAACAGAAGAGGACTCTTCATCACAATATGAACAATAGGAATCATGGAAAAGCAAGAGGGCTGGCTGGGTACCCACCCGAGACAGCAACAGAAAGGAAGGGTGAGTTCTGGTCCCTGAGCTAGGTTTCCCAGCCTAGAGCAACACAGCAGAGAGTAGAGCACCATTCAGCTGAGAGTAGTGGAAAGCCATAGAGTTTGCTGGCCGGAGAGAGTGCTGGAGACAGAACTAGTAGGATGACCAGATTGGAAATACATTGGAACCCACATAACCTGGGATCCAGCAGAAGGAGGGCAGAGAGGACTGAAGACACGTGGGGAGAGGTTGCGGCAGTGGCTTGGAGGACAGAAGTGTGGAAGTGGCTCTGGGGATTCTGATGCTAACTCATCACCCACACCTGGGTTTGACTGCTCTGCTCCAAGCAACTTCCTTAGGAGGGTCCTCATAGCCACACCCACTGGAAGCATTCAGCCCCACCCTTCTTTCTGTGTCTAAGCATAGATACAATAGTTGGCACCTGAAGAGGTATTTCTCATCCAGCAACACCTGGAACTGGTGGCTGAGTACAAATTTGCTGACTTACACCTGGGTAAGTTAGTCAGTCAGCCCCACACAGTGGCAACTGAGCCTGGTGGCTGATTATTAATTCATTGGTTCAAAACTGTGTTGATTTGTCTCGCCCACTAGCTTCTGGGCCTGGAAGCTGACCACAAACTCATTGAACTACAATCAAATTGTTCAGGCTAGCCCAGTGACCCCTTAGCCTGGCAGCTGATCACAGATTCATTGGATTACAATAGAATCTTTCAGATGAGCCCACTGCCACCTGAGCCTGGTGGCTAATTACAGATTCATTGGATTACACTTGTACCTTGGTGTCTAGCCCAGCAGCTCCTGAGCCTGGCGGCTAAACACAGATTCATTGGATTACAATTAGATCTTGCTGCCTAGCCCAGTGGCACCTGAGCCTGGTAGCTGATCACATATTCATTGATATACATCTGATTCTGTCCCACCAGACTGCACCTGAGCTTGTGGCTGATCCAGTGAATTATAATTGAACCTCTCTGTCTAGCCCAGCAGGGCCTGAGTTTGTTAGCTGATTTATTGATTTACAACTGAATCAGACTATACCCCAAGCAGTATCTGAGCCTGGTGGTGGATCACAGATTGATAATGTTACAAATAAATCAGTCCTTCCAACCTAGTAGTTTCTTAGCTTGGCAGTTGATCACAGTCTGATTCGATTAAAATGAAACCTAAAATTGGAGAGAAAAGAAACAGTCCATCACCAAATGGAAAGGAGGAATACCCAGAAACATCATTAAATGAAACAGGCAAGCAACCTATCAGATATGGAATTCAAAATAATGATGATACACAAGCTCAATGAACTCAGACAATTCCCAGAAACCTACAAACAACTCCAGGGGAACTGCAAACAACTCCAGGGAATCTACAAGGAACTTACTGAGAACTACACCAGCATTAAAAAGGACATAGAGCCAGGAGGAAATGAAGAATACAATTTCTGAACTGAACAAGGAATCAGCAGCAGACTAGAGTAAGCAGGGGATTGGATCATCAAGCTGGAAGACAACAGAGAAAAATATTCCAAGACAGTGCAACAGAATGAAAAAAAAGCTGAACAAGAATGAAGAGGTTTTAAGAAAGCTTCAGGACAACATGAAACATAATAATACCCATATCATAGGGATACCAGAAGGAGAAGAGAAATAAGGGATGGAAAACCTCTTCAAAAATGTTATGATAGAAAACTTCCCTAACATGATGAATGAAAATGTTACTCAAGTTCAGTAAACACAGAGGTTCCCAATCAGGGTAAATCCAAACAGACCCTCTCCAAGACACATTATAATTAAAATGGCAAATGTTAAAGACAAAGAAGGAACCCTAAAAGGATCAAGAGAGAAACAGCAAATAACATATAAGGGGACTCCAATACGGTTATCAAATGATTATTCAACAGAAAAAATGTTAACCAGAAGGGAATGGCAAAATTATTTCAAGTAATGGAAAACAAATGCCTGCAACCAAGAATACTCTACCAATCAAGACTTTCATTCAAAATGGAAGGAGAAACCAGGTGTTTCACAGACAAAAGAAGACTAAAAGAATACACCTGTACCAAACGAGCATTGCAATAAATGCTAAATGGTAAGAAGAAGGAGGAGGAGGAGG
>PVIW01016450.1:0-16640 GCA_004026585.1 Noctilio leporinus | reverse complement strand
AATGTGTCCATTTCACCCAGGTTGTCATATTTTTTGTCATATAGTTGTTTGTAGTAATTTCTTACAATCTTTTGTATTTCTGAATTATCATTTGTAATTTCTCCTCTGTCATTTCTGATTTTGTTTATTTGGGTCATCTCCATCATTTTCTTGACAAGTCTGGTTAAAGTCTTGCCAATTTTGTTTATTTTTCAAAGAAACTACCCCTGGACATATTGATTCTTCGAATTGTAGTGTTAGTCTCTAAGTTATTTAATTCTACTCTGATCTTGATTATTTCCTTCATTCCTTCTACTTGTTCTGGGTTTGTTTGTTGTTGCTCCAGTGCTTGCAGCTTTATGGATAGGTTTTTTTTTTTTTTCTTTCTTTCTTTTTTTTTTCCCCAGCGTATTCTCTCCTTTTTAGGTAGGCCTGAATTACTATTAATTTCCTTCTGAGGACTGCTTGTGCTGTGTCCCATAGGTTTTGGGCTATTGTGTATTCATTGTCATTTGTTTCCAGAAACATTTTTATTTCATCTCTGAACTCATTGTTTACCCATTCCTTACTTAAAAGCACATTATTCAGCCTTCATGAGTTAGAATTTTTTTTTTCCCCTTTAGGTTGGTTTGTAGTTTCAATCCATTGTGATTTGTGAAGATGCTTGGTATGATTTCAATTTTTCTTTGTTTGTGGAGTCTTTTGTCTTGTAACTTACCATGTGGTCTATCTTGGAGAATATTGTATGTACATTTGAAAAGAATGTGCATTTTGCTTCTTTGAGGCAAAAGGTTCTGTATATATCAGTTAAGTCCATTTCCTCTAGAGTGTTGTTCAAATGCCACAATATCCTTGGTGTTTATTTTTTTTTGGAAGCTCTGTTCATTGTTGAGAGTGGGGTTTTCAAATCCCCTACTATTAATGTGTTGCTGTCCATATTCTCCTTGAAGTCCTCCAATATTTTCCTTATATATTTGGGAGGTCATATGTTGAATATATATATATATATATATATATATATATATATATATATATATATATACTTAAAGGTTTTATTTCATTATTTTTAGAAAGAGGGGAAGGGAGAGAGGCAGAGAAGGAGAGAGAGGAGAGATACATCAATGTATGGTTGTGTTTCACCTGCCTCCAGCCACAGACCTGACTGGAGACCTGGTTTGCAACCTGGTTATGTGCCCTGCCTGGGGAATCAAACCTGCAACCTTTGGGTTTGCAGGCCAGTGCCTTAACCACTGTGCTACCAGCCAGGGCATGATTATATATTCTTGATAGATTGTTCCCTTAAGTATTATGAAATGTCCTTCTCTACCTCTTTTTATGGTCTTCATCGTAAAATTTATTTTGTCTGAAATAAGTATTGCTACCCCAGTCTTTTTTTTTTTTTCATGTCCATTTGCTTGATAAATATTTTCCTATCCCTCCACTTTCATTGTGTCTCAATATTTTGTTCTGAGGTGGGTCTCTTGAAGGCTGCATATGCATGACTCATATTCTCTTTTCAATTCAGCTACCCTGTGTCTTTTAATTGGCACATTTAATCCATTTACATTTAAGGTTATTATTGATTGATACTCACTATTTGCCATTTCCCGCTTTGTACCTGTGTTCCTCTCTGTCTATCTCTGTTTCTTTCTCTTTTTTAAAGCAGTCCCTGTAGCATTTCTTGCAACACTGGTTTGGTAGGGATGTAGTCTTTTAGTCTTCTTTTGTCTGGAAAACTCCTTATTTCTCCTTCTGTTTTGAATGAGAGTCTTGCTGGGTAGAACATTCATAGTTTCAGGTCTTTGTTTTCCATTACTTGGAATATTTTGTTGCCATTCCCTTCTGGATTGTATTGTTTCTGTTGAATAATCATTTGATAACCTTATCGGAACACCCTACTATGTTATTTGCTATTTCTCTCTTGATGCTTGTAGGACTCTCTCTTTGTCTTTGAAATTTGCCATTTTAATTATAATGTGTTTTGGAGTGGGTCTGTTTGGTTTCATCCTCATTGGAACCCTCTGTGCTTCCTGAACTTGAGTAATGTTTTCACTCATCATGTTAGGAAAGTTTTCCATCATTGCTTTTTTTTAACAGGTTTCCCATTCCTTGATTTTCTTCTCCTTATGGTATCCCTATGATATGGATGTTATTGTGTTTCACGTTGTTCTGCAGTTCTCTTAAAACCTCTTCATTCTTGTTCAGTCTTTATTCATTCTGTTCAATCTCTTGGAATATTTTTCTATGTAATCCTCCAGCACATTGATCTGATTCTCTGCTTCCTCTAGCCCGCTGTTGATTCCTTCTAATGTATTCTTCAAATCAGAAATTGTGTTCTTCATTTTTCTCCTAGCTCTTACTGATTGATAGTTACTATGTTATTTTTAATCCTGGTGTAGTTCTCAGTAAGTTCCTTGTAGCTTCTCTGGAGTTTGTAGTTCCCTGGAGTTGTTTGTAGTTTTTTTGAGCTCACTGAGCTTATTGAGCTTCTTTATCATCATTATTTTGAATTTCATATCTGATAGTTTGCTTGCCTCTGTTTCATTTACTGATCTTTCTAGGGGTTCCTCCTTTCCTTTTAGTGATTGACTGTTTCTTTTTCTCCACATTTTCAGGTGTTGTTGTAATGCAATCAGACTGTGCTCAGCTGCCAGGCTAAGGAACTGCTAGGCTGGAAGGATTGGTTCAGTTGTAATCCTATCAACATATAGTCCACTGCCAGGCTCAGATGCAGCTTGGGGGAACAGACCAATTAAGTTTTAAATTGATGAACCAGCTACCCAACTCAGGCCCTGCTGTGCTAGACAGAGAGGTTCTATTTTTACTAATTCATCAGCCGCCAGCTCAGGTGCAACTTTGTAGGACATATTCAGATATAAATCAATGAATCTGTGATCAGCCAATGGGCTCAGGAGCCACTGGGCTAGACTGAAAGATTCTATTGTAATCCAAAGAGTTTATGATCAGCTACCAGACCCAGGTGTCACTCGGTGGGACAGACCAATGCAGTTGCAAACCAATAAATCCAGATCAGCCACCAGGCTCTCATGCCACTGTTGTGGGGCTGAATGACTGACTGACCCAGCTGTAAATCAGAGATTGTAATCAGCAACCAAGCCCAGGGACTGCTGAGAGAGAAATATATCCTCTGGTGCAAATTATTATATTTATGCTCAGACAAGACTGGGCAGGAGAGGTTAATTTATGTATTTTTAAAGATTGCATTTATTATATTTTTAGAGAGGAAGGAAGGGAGAGAGGCAGAGAGGGAGAGAGACATCAATGTATGGTTGCCTTTCACCTTCCTCCAGCTACAAACCTGGCTTGCAACTTGGTTATGTGCTCTGGCTGAGAATTGAACCAGCAACCTTTGGGTTTGCAGGCCAGTGCTTTATCCATTGTTCCACCAGCCACCATGCAGTAGAGGTTAATTTAGATGTAAATCAAAGAATTATGATTAAGCACCTGGCTCAGGCACCACAGGGTGGGGTAGATTGCTTACCGTGGGTGGGGTTATGAGGCCTTCTCATAGGGAAGCCACTTGGTGCAGGCAGTCCACCTGAGATGTGGGCAATGAGACAGCCTTGGGATACTCACAACTTTTTCTCCACTTCTCTCCTTAAAGCCACTGCTACAAACTCTCCCCAAATGTCTCCAGTCCAATCTGCCTTCCCTTTGCTAGAGCCCATATTAGGTGGGTACCAGTGTATTTTCATTGTGTTCACCTTAGTAGTTCTCTGTCTCCAATGCTCTTTCAGGCTAGTAATTGCCATGGTTTTGTGCCCTTCTCAGCTGTATGCTGCTCCACTCTCCACTGTGTGCTGTAAGCTCAGAAACTCAGCTGGGGGACCATAACCCACCCTTCTCAGGTGGAGCCTCTGGTTCCATTCCTTCATTTGCTGTCTCCAGTGGGGGTCCAGCCAGCTCTCTCACATTTCTGCAATTCCTACCACTCACATTGTGATGAATCATCCTCTTCTGTTTTGTCCTTATTTATAAGACATCCTTTCAGCTAGAGTTCTGTCAATAATTCCAGCCAATTTTTTTCTCCAGAAAAGTAATTTCAGATGCAACCTTGGAGGAGATTGGTGTAGCTCCACTTCCTCCTCCACCATCTTGCTGTAACTCCCATAGTTATTGTTCTTTATGTTGTGATTTTTCTCCTTATGTGGCAAGTTCAAGTTGTCTCATATCTCTTTCCTCTGCAATAAGCTCATATAGTCATCTAATCATTAATATAAAAAAGGTGATTTGAAAATTAACCATCATTTTTGCTCATCTATTAAAAATGATATTTTATCATAAGGGGCAATGTGTATGGACCTAGACAGTACAATGTTGAGTGAAATAAGTCATACAGAGTAGCAAAAGTGCCATATGACCTCAATTATATGTAAAAGCTAAGAAAAAAATAATGCAACAGCAGAAAAGAAACAGACTGACAAATCCATAGAACACTCCATCTTTTTAAAGGTGGGATCATAGCTGGGAGCCTGGGTGAAAAAAATAAAGGGATTAAGAAGTAAACATTGGCATTAATTGATTAAACAAAAGATGTAAAGTCCAGCAAGTGAATGAAGTTAATAATGTCATAGTGTGTGTGGTACCAGGTGGATACTGGAAATATGGGGCCATTACATCACAAATTATATACAGGCCTGACTACTCTGCTGTTGGCTAGACACTACTATGGAAGAAAAAGTAAAATGGAAACAGGAAATGCAATAAAAGGGGATTAACCCAAATCCTTGGAGGCTAATTTTATAGTGTGGGGCAGAGTATGACAGGCATTAGGCATGGCTGAATTCCAGGACTGTGCTCACATGTTTTATTTTTTGGGAACATTCTGAAAATCCTGCAGGCTTATGAAAGAATCCCATTGACAATCTCAACTTCATATTATTAAGCTGTGATTCTTACTATAGTTAGTAACTGGGGGCTGCTAAGTATGATTTACTATAATAATGTGCCTGGTTGAAGGGTCTTTTCTGAGTCTTCCAGAGATTTCAACTCAACGAGTGATAAATGTTCAATGTCCCCTTGCTGTGTGTGTGTGTGTTTTTCATTATCTTGGGCACCCACACTGAGCTGTCTGGAGTCACTCAGTCTTTTTGTGGTGGTTCCCACACTTGGAGCTGTGAGCATGATGCAGAGTCAGTGACTCTCACCACTAAGGCTTTTTCTTGTCTTATGATGGGTTCATTGGTCTAAGTGCCAGATGTCCAGCATGCATATTTCCTTCTGGTGGTCAGCTTAGACACTGGCCTGTGTGGGGCTAGAATTCACTGTTAGGTCTAGCAGAGCCTCTATTGGATTCACCTGATATGGCACAGAAGGCATAATGGTTCATTTTAAGTGGACACTGCAGTGTCTGAGTCTCTGGTTTCCACCCATATGATAATTTTATCTTTCTTGACAACCCACTTTTCTAACTCAGAGACTCCAGAGTGAGTGAGGATTCAGTAATCCAGAGAGACTCTATGAGAGAAACTGTGACAGAAGAGGAAACTACCCAGAACACCAGCCCACACCTCCCACTGCATCTGCTCCTAGGATGGTCCTGTGTTCAGAGACTTTGAGTGCCCCCTGGTGTTTGCAGCCCATCCTGCAGGGAGGTTTTTGTCTGGACTCAGGCTGACTTCCCCTCACTGTGTCTGTGGCACAGTAATACACTTCGGTGTCCTCAGCTCTCAGGCTGTTCATTTGCAGGTACATTGTGTTCTTGACATTGTCTCTGGAGATGGTGAAACAGCCCTTCACGGAGGTTGGCATAGTACGTGCTATCACCACTATTACTAATATATGCGACCCACTCCAGCCCCTTCCCTGAAGCCTGGTGGAGCCAGTTCATCCAGTAGCTACTGAACATGAATCCAGAAGCCACACAGGATAGTCTCAGAGACCCCCCAGGCTGCACCAAAGTTCCTCCAGACTTCACCAGCTGCACATCACACCGAACACCTGTAAACACAAAGATGTCCATGTCAGAAAGCTGTCACCCGTCCATAGTTTCTCTCAGTCATATCCACTCACATACACAGTGTCTGTCATTCTCTATAAATTACCTCTTAAAACAGCAACAAGGAAAATCCAGATGAGCCCAAACCCCATGGTGAGTGGTCTGTATTCTTTCCTGACCAGACCCTGGGAACACCTGGGAATCCCAGACTGCCCTCCTGTCCCAGAGCTGCAGAGTCAGGGCTAGACTGCTTTTAATTAGCAGAAAGGCCCTATTTGCATGTCCTCCTGCTATCTAGGGAGCTCTGTTGTTGGAGATCTGCAGAGAGGGTCATGCTGCAGTGCAGGTGTGAGTGTCCTGACTATGGTGGTCATAATAGCATTTCAATAACTAAAACAGAATCCCAACCTGGCCTGGGGCATGTTTAAGAGTGAGCCCAGGTACTGAGTCTGTGTGCTACTCACTCTCCCCAACTGCTCCCCTGAACCTGATCTATGGCAAAGTGAACAGGCCCTGTGGGTGTGTAAGCCTGCTTTTCTGAGTGATGGTATAAACAGGTATCTATATCTATTGTTTTTGACACTCAAGGCCTAGAGACAAGTGGACCCCCTAGAGAAAGACCCAGATGCAAACCTTGGAAGATAAGACTCAGTATAATTGGTAATGGTGGTTCTCTTGGCCCTGAGAGTCTCTGACATTCCAACCATCAAGGGGACAAAGCAGACTGAATGTTGAGAAGATGCTTTTCTATCACTGGGACTTAGAGACATGGAGAAGCTTGAGATGCATGGGGCTGGTAGAGAAACTCTTTACAACAACCAGAACAGGACATTTACAGGGGTTCTCTTTCCATAGACAGTCATTGAAAACTTAAAAGAAGATAATAGAATAGAGGCACAGGTGAAAGAAATGAGAATCATATATTTATGCTCAGTGAGTTTGGCTGCAGTTGTCTGAACTATGCTTGGTACCTGTGAATTCTATATGGCAAAGGGACAGTGTCATGTTTGACTATTATATATATATATATATATATATATATATATATATATATATAGGGATCCAAATATGGTCCAGAAAATCTGGGTGGGTCTTAGTGTAATCTGTATGTAATAGAGGGAGGTAGAAGTTGATTATACTCCATGAGAAGAAGGACGTGATGTGACCACAGGTGTCAAGTGAACTGTTCCAGACTGTGGAGAAGGAGGAAGAGACCACAGGACAAGGAATGCAGTTCTAGCACCTGGAAAAGACAGAGAGATAGGCTTCCTTGTCTAAGACTGTTCAGGCTGCTATAACTGTGCTAGGAACTGGGAAGCTGATAAACAAACATTTATGTCCCACCAACCTAGAGGCTGGACGTCCTCAGTCAAGGGGCCAGTGTAACAGGAAATGAGATGTACCATTCAAGTGATAAATAGAACTGACACACTGACAGTTATAAGCATATTACAAACAGCAGCAGGTTTATCCCTGCTTGTGCAAAAAAAATGTCATGTGACAAAACTCCATATTAACAGACCTGTTTTCTTAGTCTAGTTTTATCAGGACTGCTGTGATTCAGAGGGAGGGAAATAGGGAGAATTTCTAGTAGACATGTGTTCATAGGAAAGAAAGTGTCTTCCCTTACAGGAAAACATTAACTCCAGCATCCCTGTGACCTGTTTTCGTGGATCGCCACTGTGGTCAGCAGGTGCGGGGCTCCCCACACAACATAGAATATCCCTAATGCAAAACAAATACTTTTTCTTTCCAGATTCAAAAATTGGAAATATATACTTCATGTTGACATTTGTCATATCATTGGCTGAATATATCATTTTGTGGACAGATTTGTATAATTTTAACAAAGTCTAATTCATCAACATTCCAATGTAAGTTTTATTGTATTTTTATAAAAACTCCCCAGAAATTAATGTTCATTTTCCATGTTACAGCAGTGATTCAGAAACAGCCTGTGAAACCAGCAGTGCATTGCTGCTGGAAATTCACACACATATCTGTACGTGACTTTGGAGGTTTGCCAGGGGAGAATCCAGGACATATTTTGAATCTCATGATACAAATATGCCTGATTTTCACGAACAGGGCATTACTATTCATATATGTTTAAGACTCTTTTATTTAGGACTCAAAAGAAAGTACAGAACATAATAGAGACAGCTTATCTCATCTAAGAAAAATGCATAAATAATTATAAGCTAGAGTTTGCTAAAATAGAAATGTTTGATTCTGCAGTTAGACATCAAGAGAAATAAAAAGCCTGTCATTGGAAACTGGAGGAAAGGGGATTTTTTGTTACCCTTACTCCATTTTCGGTGTCACTTATATATTTTGTAACAGTGTCACAGGTCCTGGGGATTAGGAGGTCATTACTCATCTGGTTACAACATGAATCACATCAGCCACACAATTCACTGGGGTTCTGTTTATCAAATCTTTCAGCACTTACAGGGAAGAGGATATCACTTTATTGGAGGAACCATGGTGATGGAGGCTCTGCATAAGGAGTTTCATTGCTCAGGACCCCTGTCTTCTTCCATCATCTTTGTCATCATCATCATAATCATCATCACCACCAGTTATCATCATTTCTTTACTTATAATAATTTTCCCATTTGCTCTATGCATTGTGGTTGCCTGTACACCATGATCCTTTATCTGAAAACAAAGCTGCTTTCTCCTTTTTAGAAGGCAGAGATTGAAATCACAAAGGCCCCACCTGAAAGTTGATCCAGGACCTTAAAAATGATGATCTTGAATATAAAACAGGTTCCATCTAAGACTTTGAATAAGACACATAACCTATTTCATCATCATCACCACCTCTGATACCACCAACATCACCATCATCGTTTGTTTACTTATAATTGTTATTCCCATTTTTCATAGAAGTATTGTTTCCACATAATGACTATCTTTCTGCTGCTCATTTAAAAAATATTTCATTTATTATTTTTAGAGAGAGGGTAAGGGAGAGAGGCAGAGGAGGAAACAGACATCAATGTGTGGTTGCCTTTCATCTACCTCCAGCTACAGACCTGGCTGGAGACCTTCTTTGCAAACTGGCGATGTGTGCCCTGATTGGGAATTGAACCAGCAACCCCGTGTTTGCAGGCCAGTGCCTTTATCCATTGTGCCACCATCCAGGGCCCTCTGCTGCTCATTTTTATTGTTGTTAGGTGGTGCAGGTATTCATATCCTAATTTATTTTCTGTTTCACTGATGGGAAGTGACAGTTCCTTCCCTTATCTCCCTCATCTGTTAAGAAAGTTTGGTTTCTTCTTTTAAAATCATAGAAAGATTGAAACCACACCAGCCTTTGAGAGAGAATTTGTCCCTCCCCCACAGACTTGACATATTATAAGCCTTTCTTTTTCTGACTTTATCTAAGCACATCTGAGTTGCTGAAGGGACTTTTCTGTTTTTCTTAAAGACTTCAACTATGCCATGAACACTATGCATGCCTTCTTGGTGTCTGTATGTGAGAGTGGTGCATGTGTGTGTGTGTGTGTGCGCGCGCATGCATTTGGGTGGGTGTATGTTTATCATCAGCCTCAACATCTATACAAATCTGTCATGTGTTCTTCTGCCTCTGTGATTTGCCACATATTCTTAGTGCTGTGAGCATGATGCCATGTCTATGATTGTCACCACAGCTGGTCTTGGTCTATTGCATAAAGTTTAACAACTTTGGTGCAAGCTTTCCAACATGCAGGTGTCCTGATGTCTGCTAGCTTGGACACTGAGCTGTATGGGGCTAGACTGCACAGTTTGCTCCAGCAGAGCCTCTGTATAGAGTCAGAATATGGGGGTCAGAACACCTGTGATTTATTGGAATTGGGAATAAAAGAGTCTGAAAGAGACTCAGCCCTTTGATCACGTGAGACTTTTTTAAAAAATATTTTATTTAGTATTGCCAGAGAGAGAGAGGAAGCAGGAGGGGTAGAGAGGGAGAGAACATCAATGTACAGTTGCCTTTCACATGCCTTCAGCCATGGAGCTGGCTGGAGACCTGGCTTGCAACCTGGTCATGAGCCCTGGCTAGGGATTCAAACCAGCTACCTTTGGGTGTACAGGCCAGCACCTTATCCATTGTGCTACCAGCCAGAGATGTTGTCTTTTTTTAAAACACATTTTTCTAACTCAGTGACATCAGAAGTGAGAGCGGAATCCAGAATCCAGTGAGATTGCCTGAGAAAATCATTTACAGGCAGATGACACCAGACAGGAAGCCAGAATAAATCTACAACAGAACCTGCTACTGAGATTGTCCTTCTGTTCAAGGACCTAGAGCACTCTCTTGTGGTCCAGGCTCACCTGCATGTAGGTTTGTATCTGGACTCCTGGTAACTTCCCCTCACTGTGTGTTTCACACAGTAATACTGGTTGTATTCTTGGCTCTCAAGCTTTTTATTTCCAAACAAATTGTATTACCAGTATCTATGAAAATGGTAAATATGCCCTTCACTTAGGTGCCAGAGTTCTGAATACTTTCATCAGGATTAATTCACCAATCAACTTCAGTTCCTTCCCTGGAGCCTGGCTGACCCAGCTCAGCCAGTAGTCACCAAAGGTGATTCCACAAGCCATACAAGAACATCTCAGAGGCCAACACATCAGGCCAGGAAACTGTCACCCATCCCCTAATTCTCTCATTCATATCTGCCTATATACTCAGTGACTGTTGTTCTACATGAAATACCTCTGAAAATAGCAACAAGGAAAACCCAGCTGAGCCCAAACTAGTCTGTTCTGGTCTGATCAAGGACTAGAAACACCTGAGATTCCTGTGCTGGATTCCTGTCTCTGAGCTATAGCATTAGGGCCTGGATGGCTCTTCTTGTGTGGAAGAAACCTGTTTTCATGACATACTTCTAAATATTGATTTCTGAGTTTGTACAGTGACATTAAGAACATGGTCCTAATGTGTTATTTGTTTAAGGGTGCATGTCTGTTAAGAATTAGTCTCCACTTTTGAGCTTATATCCTCCACAGTGACATAACTGCCCCAGAATATGGGTACAACATCTAGGAGAGTGAATTTGTATGAAGGAGAGGTATTTAAAATGAGAAATGTCTTTAAAAGTTACTGGCTATGAACACACCAAGATATTTTTATTCTTTAGACCAGAGGAATAATTAAAATTCAAGAGTTGTGTTTAGGAAATGGGAAATTGTATTTGACAATGTTTTTTCTACAAAGTGATCAGAATATGAACTGAGAACACAGAAATACCATACAACATGTGGACCCAGTGTTAGAGGATGTGGAGCATCTGTGTGGATCACTGGGAAACAGAAGTATAAACTATACAGAGAAGCAGACAATTTTCCAGGGTTATGTTTCTTTTGTGTAGTTTGGTGATGAATATACAGCAGCCTCTCTGTCTCATTTTTTATTTTATTCTCTAGACTCTGTAGTAAAAAGATTTCAAACATTGTGGATCCAGAAGAAACTCAGGCATGACTAGATATGCTGTGTTAAAGATGCAGGTAGAGATTGTGGAGTAATTATGCTGAAATTTTACAAATTTGATTATGCAAGCCTTTATGCAAACCATTAAGAGAAAATACCAGTTATAAATAAAATTATAATTGATATGAAGACCATTCATATTCTTTTAAAAAATATTTTAAAATTATTTTTAGAGACAGGGAACGAAGAGAGACAGAGAGGGTGAGAGACATCAATGTGTGGCTGCCTTTCACCTACCTCCGGCTACAGAGCTTGCAATCTCATTCCGTGTGCCCTGGCTGGGAATCGAACCAATGACCTTTGAGTTTGCAGGCCGGGCCCTTATCCACTGAGCCACCAGCCAGGGCCCATTCTTATTCTTTAACCAATGATTACAGGATGAGTATATTATTCAAGTATCATCCCATTATTAAACTGTTGATCACTGGCAGTTCAGTCTGATACTCATCAACAGAATTTGTATCTATGTGGATATGTAATACAGCTGTAATCAGGAAGCAGGATACATACTATCCTGGGCCCACTGATTCTTTGGTAATTACTTTTAGGGCAACAATATCCTCTTCCTCAAAGTCTCAATTTATGTATGCATGGGACCTGTGGAAGTCTGTCACCATGGCTGTGCATAATGACTATCTACAGAACTTGAACCTGATGTACTGATTGTATCCATGTGTGAAAGGGAAACAGGAACTCTGTGCATGGAGGTGAATTATCATGGGTGGTGAAAGAAGTTCATCTGAGCTGACACATTCACTCTGACCTCCTGATGCACAAGAGTAAATGTGTGTAGATGCTGCACCAGGTATGTTGTCACGGAAATGTAGTACAAGATGGGTGGGGGTCTTCCACTGTCAAGGGTGTCCACACGCTGTTCCCTGCTGTGTGATGTCACTGATATTGGCCTCTGGACAGGGACATTTTAAGGGGTGTCAGGTAAGGAGACTCCTTAGGATCTTACCTGAGAGATAACTGAAAGAATATTGTGCTTTTGTTAGCTGTGCTGGAACCTGGAAGACCTGTCACCCCTTGCTGCCACAATGTCATCTGTGTGATGATTGGCCAGAGACAAGGACATAGAAATTCATCCTTAGCTGTCATGTACTTATCACTTCCCAAATAAAATGCCAGTGTTCATAAATGCCATAGAACTTGCTAGGAGACACTAGAGTCCAAATCCCCAAACCTGACCCCAACAACAGAATCCCAGTCAGCTCCTACATGACCATCACTTATTCAGAGTACAAGGAGGCTTCCAATATGCTCCTAAAATCACAGTAAATAGTAGGGGCCCTTTCTGGAGCTTCTTTCCTGCCTCTCCCTCACAGTGCACCTGGTCTCTTGCAAACTTTCCTGAGTTTTTTATGTGCCCATGGGCAGCATCGGTCCTGGTCTCAAATACAGACTGTGTGTGAAGAAGTCAGGAGGCCCATAGCTCTGTCATCTTCTCAGCCCAGCCCAGCTGTACTGTCCCTCAGAGTCTGTGATACTCTCGGGTTGTGGGTCATCAAACTGGGTATCTTGAAGAGTTATAAATTGTGATTCACTTAAGAGTTCAATCCATTGATCTGCAGTTAGATGAAGCTGACAGAGGTGTCCACATAAAAGGCAAATTGTACTGAAAAGCCCTGGGCATATGCTGGGTTTCTGGTGTTTTTGTTGATCCAGCCCATATGCTGTAGGTCCTCTCCTCGGGCCTGTTACACCCAATTCATACCACAGCTGGTGAAGGTGTACCCAGAAGCCTTGCAGGAAACCTTCACTGAAGCCCAAGGATTCTTCACTTCAGCCACATACTGCACCAACTGCACCTAAGTGTGGCACCTAGAGAGGAGTCAGGAGTGGGTGGAAATTGCCCTTAACTTCCCTGGTCCGCTCTTTAAACCCAAGACTGAGGAGTCCCTTACCTGTACCCAGTGCCTCCAGGAAGAAGGCATTCCAGCTCATGTCCATAGTGAGGGGCTATGCTGTCAGGACCTCTATAGGGCGGAGTGGGTGATGCTCTCAGTGCACAGGCAGATCCACATTTAACCTAATCTACCTCTTCTTGTTTGAATATTCATGAGGCAAAACTTCATAGCTGAATACTTCACTCTACCTAAGAGTAGGTAGAGGGCACAGGAACATGCTCAGGAGGAGTCTGAGGCTCCAACTTCTAATCAGTGTTGTAGGATATGTAACACCTGCCAGGACCCTGTGCTCTGTGTAGACCTAGCTCCTCCCACCAGGTAATATGCCTCCCAGGAAATGCCCCTCATTGAAAACCCACCTTTGAATGACACACAGACCACCTGGATCAGTTTTGGATTTCAATACCTAAAGGCCTTATTCCTGGGATCAGAGTGTCTTCAAAATGCATCACAGAATTAGTTGAAAACACCATCCTGTTTCCAGCTCTTCAACTTTCAGGTAAAAAAAGTTCTAGAAATATCCCCATTGATTTTGCTTCTTCTCACTTATTGCATTTGTAAATGCTCTGATAGAATAGTATATTAAGAGTCACATCACATTCAACCCTTATTTTAGGTGTTCTTTATGAAAAGAGGGACACCCAGGCCCTCAGAGAAAATGTCTCCTTAGCTCCCTCAGCACCTGCTTCTGGTCAGCAGCCCTGTGATCATGGGTCACACACACACACACACACACACACACACACACACACAGACCTGCTGCCCAATACATGCCCTGCATGGGAGGGTCCTATATGGGCTCAAAGGTCATGGAACTCAGTGCAGAATGAAAGGCTGCTCTCTGACTTCAGGGCACTCTTTCAGGGTCACTATGTTTTTAGACTCTTGTGATGTAGAGAACTAGCCGTACAAAACCCCAGTGACTCTTTAGGAAAATTATTTTCTGTAACTGCCCAATGCACTGATTCAGCTGACATTCATGAGTCAAAAAGGTCTTGGAGGCTTTCTGGGGCTCTGATGTCCTCAGGCTCCTCTAGTTGTAGGTCCCATCTGTGGATCCCTGTATGTGGCCATAATGTCACTGCACTATTGCACTATTTCACTATTTGTCAGCAAATCACACACACATACACACACACACTGATGGTTTTCAAGATAATGATCCCAGGTTTCTCTTCTCCCCTGTTCCCAGCACATGGGCAGCATCCCCACTCTTACCTAAACCAAGTGTGGTGGACACTTGGTGCTATTAAGATACTGCAAGTTATTCCAGCAAGATAGTGGACAAGTGAGTGGGGATGCACCAATCTCCTCCCAGGTTGCATCTGGAATTACTGTTTTGGAGAAAAAGTCAGCTGGATTTACCAACAGAACACAAGCTGGAAAGAAGCTTATAGCCTTGGACAGAACAGAAGAGAACACTTCATCACAACGTGATGGAAACATGAGAGGGCTGGCTGGACCTCTACTGGAGGCAGGAACCAAAGGGATGGAGCCAGGCACTCCACATGAGAAGGGGGGGCGGTTCTGGTCCCCCACCTGGATTCCCCAGCATACAGCAACACTGGGGAGAGTAGAGCAGCTGCTATCACAGCTGAGAAGGTTGAAAAGCTGTGGAGTTTGCTGGCCTGAGAGAGCACTGGAGGTAGAGAACTGCTAAGGCTACCACAGCAAAAATACATTGGCACCCACCTACCCTGGCCTACAGCAGAGGAAGGGCAGAGTGGACTGGAGACATGTGGGGAAAGTTTGTGGGGGTGGCTTGGAGGAGAGGAAGTGGGGAGGTAGCTGTGGGGATCCCAGTGCTGTCTCATTGCCCACACCTCAGGTGGACTACACTGCACCAAGTGGCTTTTTTGGAGGGTCCTCATAGCCCCGCCCACTGGTGGTAATCTACCCAGTCCAGTGGTGACTGAGCTTGATGCCTGATCATTATTGTTTGAGTTACATCTACATAAACCTATCCTGCCTGGCCTTGTCTGAGCATAGATATAATAGTTGGCATCCAAAGAGATATTTCTCTTCCAGCAGTGCCTGAGACTGGTGGCTGATCACAAACTCTCTGATTTATAGCTGTGTCAGTCAGTCACTCAGCCCTGCACAGAGGCATGTAAGCCTGGTGGCTGATCATGGATTAATTGCTTCACAACTGAATCAGTCTATCTTGCTCAGAAGAGTCTGGGCCAGGCAGCTGATTACAAATTCTCTGACCTACAAATGGATCAGACAATCAGCCCCAAACAGTGGCAACTGAGCCTGGTGGCTGATTGTGGATTAATTGAGTTGGTTTGTCTCACCCACTGGCCTCTGTGCATGGCAGCTGATCACAGATTCTTTGGATTACAATTGTACCTTGCTGTCTAGCCCAGCAGCTCCTGAGCCTGGTGGCTGAACACAGATTCATTGATTAACATCTGAATCTGTTCCACCAGGCTGCACCAGAGCTGGTGTCTAATCCATTGGATTAAAATTGAACCTCTTTGTCTAGACAAGCAGAGCCTGAGTTTGATAGCTGATTTATTGATTTACAACTGAATCATTCTGTCACCCCAAGCTGCATCTTATCCTGGTGCCAATAGGGTTACAATTAAATCAATCCTTCCAGCCTAGCAGTTCCTTAGCCTGGCAGCAGATCACAGTCTGATGGGATTACAATGAAACCTAAAAATGGTGAGAAAAAGAAACAGTCCATCACCAAATGAAAAGGCGGAGGAATCCCCAGGAAGATCACTAAATGGAACAGGAGCAAGCAAACTATCAGATATGGATTTCAAAGTAATGATGATAGAGAAGCTCAATGAGCTAAGCCAACTCAAAAAAAAAAAAAAAAAAAAAAAAAAAAAAAAAAAAAAAAAAAAAAAAAAAAAAAAAAAAAAAAAAAAAAAAAAAAAAAAAAAAAAAAAAAAAAAAAAAAAAAAAACAAACAACAACAAAAAAAAAACATTACACACAAATCCAGAGGAAATACAAACAACTCCAGGGGAACTATGAAGAACTCCAGGGCATCTACAAGGAACTTACTGAGAACTACACCAGCATTAAAAAATGACAGCCTAAGTGCCCATCAGTGGATGATTGGATCAAACAACTTTGGTACATTTACACTATGGAATTCTATATAGCAGAAATAAAGAAAGAACTTGTACCCTTTGCAACAACATGGATGGAATTGGAGAGTATTATGCTTAGTGAAATAAGCCAGTCAGTGAAGGACAAATATCATATGATCTTACCCATTACAGGACAATAATGAACAAAACTAACAACAAGCAAAACAGAACCAAATATATGAATACAGTGAATAGGCCCTCAG
>PVIW01016449.1:0-16653 GCA_004026585.1 Noctilio leporinus | reverse complement strand
CTGGTAGCACAGTGGTTAAGGCGCCGGCCTGCGAACCCAAAGGTCGCAGGTTCGATTCCCCAGCCAGGGCACATAACAAGGTTGCAAGCCAGGTCTCCAGTCAGGTCTGTGGCTGGAGGCAGGTGAAATGCAACCATACATTGATGTTTCTCTCCCTCTCTGCCTCTCTCCCTTCTTCTCTTTCTAAAAATAATGAAATTAAATCTTTAAAAAAAATAAAAGAAAAATAAATGACTTAGATTCTCTCTGTGGTCTCTTGAGTCATCTTGAAACCTGCCAGTGGCACAGTTATAAAAACAGACAAGAATGGTACAGAGTAAATGTTTCCAAAGAAACAAAAAAGTTTTTAAAAATCATACTCTCTTTAGGTGCTCTCATCTGCATGAAATAGAACCTGTCCATGCAGAGGAAGCTTAGTAAGAATAAGTGAAAGAAACTTTAGCCATAATAGAAAACTGTGGTGTGTCTTGGAGTTGGGAAAGAGCTACGTTAAAACGTGGTTCAGGGCAGTGATAGTTTATTGTTTGGAGTATTCCTTTTCTTCCTGATGTATTATTAATGCCCTGTAAATTAGGATTCACAGTGCACCCCTCTACATGCATTTTCACTAGCTGACCCTACCCCAGGGAGCTGTAAGTGTAATAAAAGGAATGAAATCAGCATACTTCTAATGCCATTTGGTATAAGTCAGGCTTCACTCTAGGCAAAGGAAGAATTTTGAAATACAATTGTGAATGGATATGTTTATTTTATTCTGGCTAATGCTAGTTAAATATCCACTAAGCTAATCATTATGCTACAATTTGGCTTACATGGAAAAACTCAGCAAATGCTGTTTCCTGATCTTATGTTGGACTTCAGTATACTCCCATTACGTATTTTACTTCTGCATCTCAAATTTTCCCATTTGCCAAGATAATTCATTTTCATTGGTTGCCTTTTATCTCACTGTTGCTTTCCAGTTTACTCTATTTTCATATGTTAATTTATTATTTCTTCCATTCCCTTGGGTTACTTTTACAGCTGAACCATAATGAGTATAAATTCAATAGCTGACATAACAGAAGGCTTAGATTTTTCCATAGTTTAGCCCAAAATATATGGTATTGCATAATCATCAGAAGGCTCTTGATTTATATTGTGATGAAATGTTGAAATTAAATTTTTATTTTTAAGGAAACATTAAAACAGTATCATATGCATGTGTATTTTTAAATTCAACATGTACACAGAATTGTGATTACCAGAGGATAAGGGGATGGGGGAGATAGAAGGGAGTAAAGGGAAAATAAATGGTAATAGAAGGAGACAACTTTGGGTGGCAAACAGACAATGCAATATACATATGATGTATTACGTAATTGTACATCTGAAACCTGTTTAATATTATTGACTAATGTCACCACAATAAACTCAATACAAACTTTTAAAAGATGTACATATGAAAACTATGGGGTGGGAGGCTGTGGTTGAAACAGATTATACCCGGAGATCTTAATCTTCTAGGTCAACATGCCTTGTCCGTGATCAACAGATCATTTTTCATTCTGGTAACTCTTCTCACCCTGAGAAGAGTTCCTGAAGCCAATCTATGTCATAGCTGGAATCATGCCAGAATGTAGAAAGCATCTTAAAATATTGAAATGGAGTTGGATGATCTCCCTCCCATAAGCATATTTGACTTAGGTGAAGCAAGTACCTATGGCATGAATTTGTGTGGCATTAATCTCTAAAGCCAAGAAGATTGTTTACCAGAATACTTTGGCAATCTATTAAGATGGCCTTAAAGAGCTCATGTTACAAGTGGTATGTATCTATAGGAATTAATTAATTAAGGCATATTTCTCTGAGGCATGTGGAGAGGTATTACTTATGTTGCCTGGGCATCAAAATCATTGACTGTAACAATAGCTTGATTTGTTGTGCTTTGTAAGTGCCAGCCTTTCATTCAAGGATTTTTTTGTGTATTGAATCAGAATACTTACAAATATCTTAAAAACTTACTGCTGTTGTTTTATTTTACAGATAAGGAGATTGATACATATAAAGTTCAAGTAATTTGGCTATAATCAAACTGCCAATACCCCAACTATTTATTTCTAGAGCCTAGAATCACTGTGATTCACTATCTCCTTAATACTGTGGTCTTGTTCGCCCAGATCATGGAGTGATGCACACCACTCCCCATTTAACATATGACATTGAAAATACTCCCACACACTGGGGTATAATATGCTTTCTGTATAGTTGTGTATAAAACATACACGCATATCAGTGTCCAATTCAGCTACTGAAACTTCAAATCATAAAAAGAAAAGAAGAACTAAAATTTAGGTTTTTTAATTTATTGTTAGCCATTTTAAGAGTTGTAACTATCTTGCCTGTTACAAAGCAAATGGCAGCTACAAATTAAGAAAATAAATGTTAGTCATGTCCTGGGAGGCCTGCCTGTAGTGTAAATTTCAGTGAAGAACATAAAAAATATACTTTGCATACAATAACAAAAGAATGTGGCTTGTTAAGCACAATGTGGCTTGGTCTGTGTTTCTTCTATTATAACATCATTGACTCACTATCCTGAGAAGTTTTTCAGAACTTTGGTTGTTTGCAAGCAGGAAGTCTGCCTAACCTTAGTCATGATGACCAGAATGATGCCAGGGAAGAAATAAACCAGGTTTTAAACAGTATAATTTTACATCATAACTAGATAATCAACCCAGTTTGAATTACTTATTAATGCTTGTTTGCTCTTAAAAGACCCAATTGTAAACCACTTGGGAGCACTGGTCTTTGAGCATTAGCTGCCCATCCTCCATAATTGACACCTTTGCAATAAACACCTGCATTCTATTGTTGCAATCCAGAGTCAGTAAAATTAGCTTGTTGTGTGTTATGCAAATAAACCCTGTTCGAATTCTACAACAGTTTTGGGAGACTAGGAAGAGCTATACCTCATGGTAGCACATTGGCCCATGGCAGGTAATCAACTTGGTAATCTGTCCAGCAGTTGCCTGAGTTTCATTTTCTCAGAAATAGCCCTCAGCATCTGCCTACTTATTGGGTGTCTCTGGCTGCAGGGCTATTGATTCTGCAGTGAAGAAAACAAGGCACTTAGCCTGTAAGATGTAAAGAGCAAAGTTTCATTGTGATAGGACCAAGATTCTTTCCTTTTGGGCATATGGTTCTTATTAAACAGGACCAAATTTTGGAGTCACTGTCTCAGCGCTGGGTGCATAGTGATATTATGAAAGGTGAGATTAGAAGGCAGATCCTATTTCTCCTGTCCTTGCCTTGTTGTGAGTCCGGAAGCAGATAATCCTTTAGCCCCTGTTCTCCCTGGCTGCTGTGAGAGTTGAAAAGTAGATTTGGTTGCTATTTTCTCCCACTGTCATGAGAATAAACATGGTATGTTTTTTCTCTTCAATTCTCTGCTGTCACTTTTCATTTTCACCAAATCCAAAGTAAACCTGTCTGGAGTTGAACTCCTGTCTTACAATTGGCATCACAAACCAGATTTGCAGTAGACCAAAACAATGGAGCAGAGGTTGGTTACAGCCATGAATGTGTGGTTTATAGTGGTGACTCTGCTGGTGGCTTGGGCACCTGCACAAGACCTCTAAGGTAATAGAGAAGACTCTGCTGAAGATAGGGTGTTCTCTAGAGAAGAGAAGTGCCAGGCAGAAAGCCCACACTGAGTGCTGGCTATTTCTCACTGTTTTACATAAAGCAGTTAGACACCCATTGCTTTAGAGGTACAGGTCTGAGAGTTGAAAGGGGATCTGTGCTGGGAACATAAAGATGAGAACCACCTGGGAGAAGACATGAGTGTTACTAAAGGTGGAATAGGCTGCTCTGAGGGACTGAATAAAAATTGGTTCCATTAAGGATTGTAGACTCCTCAGAGGACAGGGATAATAAGGTGGGTTAGACCTCACCCGTTTCAGGAATGACTGGGTACAGAAGCATTCCAGAATGGCTATGTGGTAAGCCCAGCCCCTTCTGCAAGTCACAGAGTACTCCACAATGTGTCCATATTTACAAGTGGAGCTAGTGAATTTAGAAAGTTGATTCCAACAAAGGGCACTGGAATCCTTAGCAGCCTTTTTGCAAGAGCAGTGGGAATTTTTTAGGGGTGGATGGGATTTTGTTTTTCTGCCAGGAAATAAGTAAGCTTTCATCCATCACTACTTAACCAGCACTGAGACAGTAGTTCCAAAATATGTACAGGACTCCATTCCCTGTTAGATTGGATGATGACAGCCATTCACCTTATGAGACCAACCCAAAAGATTTGCCATCCATGACCAGCAGGTGGCCATCATATACTAAATTATAGCAGATATTGTGAGTGCTGGGAATGTGTCCTTATAATTATGATATCATTCTGGCTCTTGACTTTCTTACAGGTTTAAAATTTGTTGCACCAGCTTTGCTAAAGTATTTGCAGCATTGAGGACGGGCAGTAAACATGAACAAGATACAAAGACCTGGTTTAGACCTGGTTTATCTGTAAAGTTCTTGGGGCTGTCTGGTTGAGTAAGATGAAGTTAGTGCCAGAGGCAGTAATTGATAAAATACAGGCATTTCCAAACCCCCAGAATTGTCAAGGAGTTACAGTAATTCTTGGGTATGTCAGGCTACTGGAGGGTGTTTATTCCACATTTGGCATGAATTCTGAAATCTATGTACTACTTGGTATGGAAAGAAGTCAGGTGGGACTGGAAACACACACATAAGATGGCTTTTGCTGTAGCTAAATGAACCATAAAAAGAGTACAGGTCTTCAGTGTTTTGAATCCAACATGACCCTATGAGTTGAATGTCAATATCACCCCTAAAGAGTATAGTTGTGGTCTATGGCAACATTTGACTCTCTGGTTGCCCACATGGCCATAATCTGGATGAGTCGTGGCTCACAAGTCCTTGTGGGCATAAACCATGTGGCAAGACCTACAGATATTAGGGCAGCAGAAACAGATAACTCTGTACCTTATTACTGGACATGCCCCATTGGCCTTACCTGAAAATAATGAGGCAGATAACTTTTCTTGGGTACGTGGCTAGAAGAAATTCCAGACTCAAACTTGGCTGCTTTGCTCCATAGGTAATTCCTTCATGCAGGTCAGTACACTATGTAGACAGTAGTGGAATAAATTTAATTGCTTCTGACCTTTGATGCAGTGGTATAAGCATGCCAAAAGTATGTGGTCTACCCCAAGCACCAACTATATCAGATACCCTGAGAAGGAGGTCATATAACCCAGGATGCATTGCCACTGATAAGATGGCCAGTGGATTACATTGGTCCCTTACCAATTTTGGAAGGTTTCCAATATTCTATTACCTATGTGGATACAGTTGGTGGCAGTTCCTACAGGCATGCTGATCAGCAGACCACCAAGAAGCACTTAGAAAAACTGTTAGCCACATACAGACATACAGATTCCCTCTAATTATAGAGAGCAACCAAGGAACTCATTTTCCTGGAAATGGGTTATAGGCCTGGATAAAGGATCCAGGCATCCAATGGAAGTATCACATCCTACATAATCCACAGGGTGCTCGTATCCTTTAAAGGTGTAACAGTCTGTGACAGAGACAGGATCTATGAAAAGGTGGGTCTCGTAGTTATGGACTGCATCATGCATTCTAAATGAGAGACCAAGGAAAGGAGTGCTCTGCCTTATTGACTCTTTGCTCCAACTAGCTGAGGTACCCATACAACTGCAAGTACACACTAAAATAATATGTTGAAGCCTGGTTTTGGTAGACAGAATAACATTTTCTTACCTGTGCCAACAGCCTTGAATCTAGGTGATACAGTGTAATGGATCTGGCCTTGGGAATTTTCCCACATGAATCAATGATGGTTAGCATTAGTGGGCACATGGGGCAAGGTATTTAAGCCAACTTAATGTGTATACCTTGGGAAATAGCCATGTTGTCTCCTCAGGTCACAGTGGTATACCCAAAGGGTGCAGAGGCCATGCATCCTATAGAATAGTTTTGTTCTTTCATTATGGCCAATGCATGTCCTTCCAATAGCCTTATGTATTGACCCAACTGTAACTCCCCTGGGGAAGGGAGTAAAACTGTGGTGTACAAAACTGGGGTGGGACCCCATACCTATTATTATGTTATCTTAAGATTCCTCTTTAGCATGCATCTACTGGACAGTCAAGACTTACCTTTGTTAGTAGCACTTAAGTATGTTTTTATTACCCTTATAGTTGGCCTATAGCAATGTATACATGGACTGGGCATCACCTTTGTTGATGTGGCAAATGTCTTGGCATGCTTATTCTGCACAGAGGTACCAAGAAGCACTACTACTGGCTTACCATGGATAGTACAACCTACCAATGACTCTGCATGACAGTGTCTGTGCAACTGGACTGATGCTGACTCACTGGGGGCATGGTGAGACTCCTTAGCCTCTGGATAGTGTACAGTTTTAATTACAGCTCTATGCATTGTAGTTAGGATTTTCTTCTGTCATTGCAGCTTGTATTGCTTCTGTGGGATTTGGATGCAGCACATCCTTACACAGGGGCCCATGTGGAAGAATCCTGTTGCATAGATTGTGAGGTAAGAAGCCTAGAGGGGTGTAATATTATGTCAGGGTGACTGTAGTCAGAATGTCTGCTTCTATAGGCATGTATTTTCATCTTCCTAGGTCACCCTTATTTAAGAGAATTTTGTAGTATACAAGTGTTATGCAATCACACAGCTCAGGTTGGTCAGGTGCCACTTTTGGTAACTTCATGTATATATACAAGCCCCTACTATTCAGACAGTAAGGGTGATTTTGGCTCCTGTGTTTTCCTTGCCCACTGTCACAAGACTACAGGACAGATTCTGTTTTTTCCTTTCTTCACCTGCTGCTGGTAGGCTGAAGGTGGATGATCCTTTGTCCCCTGTTCTCACTGCCATGAGAATTGAAAGGAAGATTTGCTGTTCTCTCCTGCTGCCACAAGAGGGAACTTGATATGAATCCCCTCTCCAATGACCCACTGTCATTTATTGGTCTTGCCAAATCCAAAGTAAACCTTCCAGGAATTGACCTTCTGCCCCACAGCCAGGGAACCACTCCAGGAGAGATAGAACAATCTTCCATGAGACAAATATAGATGGGAGAAGTAAATGCTCAAGGGAAGCCAGTAGGTTTGCAGGCATGTGTTCCCCATTTTCTGCTTCTCTTTCATGCACCTAGAAGAACAATATGCCCATTTACTGAGATGATCTCAAGATAATGGAAAATTTACTTTCTCCATCTTTGCCACCCAAACTGATTGGATGTTCAAAGGTTGTTGAAGATTTTTCTGACTGCAGAAGAATGGCAAATAGTGATAGAAGAGGCTAGAGAAGAGGCCAATCTGCTGCATTCCAAAAGCTCAGCAACCCTGTGGGACCACAGCTTCCTCTGCAGTACCCATGGTGGATTCTGGCTAAGGTATGAACTAGGGAGATAGAATCAGGACTAAACATGACTGAGGGAGGCTGCATTTTAGTAGCATTAAAGAAAGGGGTCCCAAAGCAGCAATGTTCTAATAAGGTCTAAGAGCCTTGTCAAAAGCCACAATAAAAACCCTCTAAATTAAAAAAAAAAAAAAAAAATCATTGAGATCTACTATTAATATACAGGGAAAGATTCTGGGGGCCTTGGAAATTTTAAATTGGTAAATCAGACTTTATCATCCAAAGTGTTTTGGACATCAAGAAAATACTCCAAAATCTTTAGGGTCTTTACAGAACACCTATATTCCAATTGGTGGAAGTTACTTTTAAAGTCTTAACCAGCCAGAACCAAACATAGAATGGGAAGGAGCACAGGAGAATGAAACAGGTTTCACTTCTAGCAGCAGCACTTTCGGGAGGACCAGTAGCCAAAAAATAAAGTATTCCAAAGGTAAAACCCCTGGGTACCAAGGAAACCAAGAGAGGTCCCCAGAAAGACATCCTTCAAAAAGGACACACTCCTGGATGGTGGCACAGTGGATAGTTTGCAAGTGCCAGCTTGCAAACCCAAAGGTCACTGGTTCAACTCCCAGTCAAGGCACATAATCAGGTTGCAATCCAGGTCTCCAACCAGGTCCTTAGCTGGAGGCCGGTGAAAGGCAACCATACATTGATGTCTCTCTCCCTCTCTGCCTCTCTCCCTTCCCACCTCTCTCTAAAAATAATAAATAAAATCTTTAAAAATAAAAAAAATTAAATTAATAAAATTAAATTTCCTCTTTATCTTTAAATCTTGATATTTTAATTATGATGTGTCTTGGGGTGGTCCTCTTTAGGTTCAACTTGTTTGGGACTCTCTGTACTTCCTGGATTTATATGTCTATTTCCTTCAACAAATTTGAGATGTTTTCCTTCATTATTTTTTTGCACAAGTTTTCAATTTTTGCTCTTTTTCTCCTTCTGGCACTCCTACACTTTTGATTTTGGTACATAAAGTTGTCCCAGAGGTTCCTACACCTCTCCTCATTTGTTCAATTCTTGTTTTCTCTTTCTGTACTGGTTGATGGTTTATTTCTTCCTTATGTTCCAAATTATTGATTTGAACCCTGGTTTCCTCCTTTAACACCTGGTTTCATGTTGATTTTTCTTCATTTTACATAGCCTAGCCTTCAATTCTTCCTGTCTGTGTTTGTTGTATTTAACTCTACTGTCAAGTCTGTGAGCAGACTTTATCACCAGTGTTTTGAACTCTGCATCTCTTAGGGTGATTTTCTCCTTGGCTGTTAGGTCCTTGACTAACATTGCTCAGTTCTCCCACTGGCACCTTGATCTGCTCCCTCTTTTGGGTCATACCTTTCTGTCTCTTCAGCTTGACAGCTTTCTGTGTTTGCTTCTGTGTCTTAGGTAGTTCTGTCAAACTTGTTATGTTGTAAGGGGTAGAGCCTTAGGAATTTATCAGTGCAGAGCAACCCATTTTAATTCATTGTGGCACTGTATGTAGGGGAGGTGGCTGAGAGAGAACAATATCTCTTGCCCATTGAGACCAGCAGTGTCTTCCTTCACCCCAATCCCTACTGGTTTTAACAATCAGAAGCAATATGACTCTACTTTTCCCAGTGTAGAACTGTGGGCTGTGTAATCTGGCCCTGGGGTCACTTCTCAGGTTTAAATGTATGACTGCTTTTTGCCATGTCCTCAGTACCTGTGTCACCACAGCAGCTGCTGGTTCCATATTTCCCCACACTGGAACCATAGGCTCAATGGTTTGACACTGGGATCACTTCTTAAGTTTAAATATATGACTGCACTTTTCACTATGGCCTCAACTTTGGTGCTGCTGCTACTCTTCTCCCTGGCTCTAGCCCTCCTACCTGTGTACCTGAGTATTTCTTCTTTGTTTGTTGCACTTCCATGTAGTTTAATGCAGAAATGTCTGAAATTTCTGCATTGCTTTTATATGGTTTTGATGTAGATATAAATTTCTTCTTGTTGTGAAAGAGATACAGCATGTCTCCCTACATTTCCACCTTAGCCAAAAGTCATAATAATCTGTTTATTAATTATACTATACCAAGGTTTCACTTTATTATAGCCACTGTGAATGTATCCATTTTATTTATTTATTTATTTTAAAGAGTTATTCATTATTTTCAGAGAGAAGGGCAGGGAGGGAGGAAGAAAGGGAGGGAAGCATCAATGTACAGTTGCCTTTCACCTGCCTCCAGCTACATACTTGGATGGAGGCTTGACACCTGGTTATATGCCCTGACTGGGGAATTGAACTGGTGACTTTTAGGTTCACAGGTGAGCATCAATCCACAGAGCCACACCAGCCAGGATAAAAGCATAAGTTTTATATGAATATATTCACATAAGCTTATATGAGCCCTCTCTTTACCTTGCATACAAGTGAAGATGGACATCAAGTCTAAATCTCCATAAACCTGGCAAACACTGTTTGTTCTGCCTTGGTGATTCCCTATGACCACACAACTCCCAACTTTGGGGCCCACAGAAGCTATTTCTATTGATTCTTCCATATAAATAGCCTACTTTGCTTCATGCTGCAGACTTTCCTAAAATATTTCAAAAGTTCACAAACCAAAACAAAGAATCATCTGGCCTTGGCAAGCCCCATATATCTTGCTAAGAAGATCTAACCTTAGTACTTATGGCTGCCAGTCATGGTTTGTAGCTTAGCCCCTCACAGACAATACCTGGCCCAGCACAGTGGCAACCATCTTCAGATCACTTTGTAGCTTTTACCAAGTGACCATGGGCAAGGCATAGGTAGCATTTGATCTGGGTGTGCACTAGAATCCCTCGCAAAATGTTCCAGAATCAGCACACCTGGCACTAGCTTTGGACCACATCAGTGCTCCACCCAACTACCTCAGCAAAGGACCTATCCCAAAAGTGAACTTAGTAGGTAACAGAGACACACTGAAGTAAATTCTGCTCTATAGATAGGGTCAGTCCCTGCACAACAGCTCTTTCACTGTATTCATGGTCAGTCCTCATAAGCAACCAGACTGAATGTCAATAACTCCTATTGATGTGCTAACAGAAATCAAGCCTCAACTATAATTGGAGGGAAAACACAATTACACAAGAGACACACCTGTAGCACTCAGCTTAGGTGATTAAGGAAATGTTGCTACTAGGCTGAAAAGAACACCTACTACATAAGGCCACTCTATCTACACTGGGAGACACAGAAGCATTACCTTAGGACATAGAAAGAAACATAGTAAGACTGCCAAAAAGAGGAGACAAACATGTTCAGAGGATCAAAGATGGCGACAGAGTAGAGAGCAGTGCTGATGGTGTTCTCGAGTACCAGAGCAGCTGGAGGACAGGATAGGGAGCATGAGAAGTCTGTAGGTCCCTAAGAATTGGAGCAGTCAGCATCTGGACTCAGGGAAACACAGCCCAGAGGCAGTAGAGACCTACAGGAGAGCAGGTGAGATAGTTTCAAACTGGCCGGTGGGCCGAGGTTGGCTCTGGGCAGTGGCTGCTCTACCAAGAGGGGCGTCCCTAACTGACGCCAGCTCCAGGCTCCCTGGTGACTAGAAATCTGAGCAGTGAAGTGTGAGCAGTAAGGGCAAATGCCGGAGGGAACAAGGAATTGAACTCCTGCAGGGAAGGGACTGTGTCAGAGCCTCACTCCAGCAACAGGGAGAGGAAGTTCTTCACTGGACCAGAGGCAGAGGAGAAGAGTCCTGTGGGGAGCAGGAGTTGGGGAGCAGGGAAATGCACCAGTCCCAGCAGCAAAAGGGCCCAAAATAGTGCTTCTGGGTCACGGGGAAACAGCGGCTTGAAGCCCCTGCAAGGGGGGAGAGGCCCAGCCCTGTGCACCTACACAGGCCCCCAGGCTCCTGAAGAAACTCCAGACTGCCTTCGAGATGGGAACTTGTAGCTGGGGCAACTGACCCACCCATTGCCAGCAACCAAGGCCGCACTCCAGACACTCTGGAAAGTTGGGCGCACATCACAGAGGCGGTGTGAAGGACTCCTCGGAGAGCTGGTCTGCTTGGAGGATTGGCCCTCACCCTAGGAAGCTGGTCAGTGTTGGCAGACGCCAGGCAGTGTTGGTGGACCCCCGAGCACTGTTGGCAGAATGGGACTGTCTCCTCCAGGAGCTGCAGGGACAGGGCCAGTCATCACAGGAGCCAGTGAGGTTATGCAGGCCACCCTGCAGGGGTTCCAGGAGCCAGTGGAAGGCAGGAAATTCCACCAGGAGGGGGAGGGGGAGGAGCAACTAAAGACATCACAGAAGCACCCTGCTGGACTTCAAATGGAAGAAAAGGAAGGGCTCCAGAACACCCTGGCAGCCCTGAAACCCAGCTGGGATACTGGAGGCCCAACCTACCTGGGGCTGACACTCAGAATCAGCCCTGACTGTAATAATCATAGGCCCTGCCAATCTAAAACCAGCTAGATTTTAGACTGCAGAGACCTGACCAAGAAAAAGAGGCTGACTCAGGAAATGGATCACTGCTAATCTCAAGCACCTGAGTTGCACCGAGAGCTACATGAACTATTAATCCCTAACATATCCTTTTCAATAGTTACTTCCAAGCCTCACAATTAGTGCATTTTATGTAAATACTGTTTAAACCATAGTGTAATACAGCTCACATATTTTTAATATTCCCCTGTCTCAATCCACCTAAAGACCCAAAACCCTCCCCCTACTCTTTTTTTTTTTTTTTTTAACTTTATTGTTGTTGTATTACATCCATCCTGTTTTTGCTCCCCACTTGATTTAAAGTCTACTTACTCTCCAGCTGGAACACATTCCAAGTTCTCAATCTAAGTATTCCTCCCCTCCCCAGCAACCTAAACCCTTTCTTTATTCTTTTCTTTCTTTCTTTCTTTTTAATTTTTTTCCTCCTAAAATCCCACAGGTCCTGGCTCCACCTGGACCAATCAGAGATCATAAAGGGTGAACAGCCACCTAATCCCTTTCTTCTTATTGTTATTATAGATTGCTTCTTTTCTTTTCTTTTCTTTTTTTTTCCTGCTAAAAGCCCACAGGTCCTGGCTCCACCTGGACCAATCAGAGATCATAAAGGGTGAACAGCTACCTAATCCCTTTCTTCTTATTGTTATTATAGATTTTTTCTTTTTTTCTTTTCTTTTTTTCCTGCTAAAAGCCCACAGGTCCTGGCTCCACCTGGACCAATCTGGGATCACTAAGGGTGAACAAGAAGGCAGATGCGGCAAATATATACATAGGCTTATACTGTTCACTCATACTTGAGGCTTTCTGATTCTCCTTCTCCTCATTTCTATAAAATAGAAAAGTTGGTTTTCTCTCTTACATCACTGCTATCTTTGCTACTCCTCAGCACCCTTCAAAACTATCTATACTTTAGTCAAATTAATCATTTTTCCCCTTGTACGAAAGGCCTAATATATCTACTTCTCTATCAAGACTGGCTCAATTGCAGCTGAGTGTTTGATTAAGAGCAGGGGTTACCTTGGTGGGTTTGGGTATATAGTTACATCCATAGGCAGTTAAAAAAGGAGGTAAAAGAGAAAGATATCACTGAAGGTATGGTTAATTTGCCTGACTGGTGGTTCTACTTTAGAAGCAGCTCAAAAACAGTGTTTGAGAAAGGATAGAAGGAGTCTCTTGACTGGAAGGAAAGAAGCAACATACACAACCAATCCAGAATACAACCAGACAGCCCAAATAAAGGCTACACCAAGAGGAACAAGTGCAGAAAATCTAGGAGACTGCAACACTGAACTCCACAAATCTCCTAACACAGAAGGGCACTCAACTAAGGCAAGGAAGCAAAGCAGATTAATCCAAGGAAAAAAAGGAAAAAGAAACAACAGACAACCAAAAAATGGAGAAGAAAAGAATCAGGCCATCACCAAAAGGAAGGGGAGAATCCCCAGAAAGACCACAAAATGAAACAGAGTTACATGATATATCAGATAAGGAATTCAAAATAATGATGATAGAGAAGCTCCATGAGCTTAGCCAGCTCAAAGAAAACTATAAAAAACTCCAGGGAAGTTACAAGGAACTTACTGAGATCTACAACAGCATCAAAAGGGACATAGAAACTATCAGTAAGAGCCAGGAGGCAATGAAGAACACAATTTCTGAATTGAAGAATACAGTAGAAGGAATCAACAGTAGGCTAGAGGAAGCAGAGGACCAGATCAGCAAGTTGAAGGACAATGTAGACAAATACTCCAAGACAGTAGAAGAGAATGAAAAAAGTCTGAAAAAGATTGAAGAGGGTTTAAGAGAGTTTCAGGACAACATAAAAAGTAACAACATCCCTATCATAGGGATACCAGGAGGAGAAGAGAAACAAGGATGGAAAACCTGTTCAAAAAAGTAATGATAGGAAATTTCTCTAACATGATGAGTGAAAACATTAATCAAGCTCAGGATGCACAGAGGGTCCCAATGAAGATCAACCCAAACAGACCAATTCCAAGGCACATTATTATTTAAATGGCTAATTTCAAAGATAAAGAGGGGATCCTAAAAGCATCAAGAGAGAAACGACAAATAACATAAAAGGGTGCTCCAATAAGGCTATCAAATGATTATGCAACAGAAACAATTGAAGCCGGAAGGGAATGGCAAAAAGTATTTCAAGTAATAGTAAACAAAGACCTGCGACCAAGAATACTCTACCCAGCAAAGCTCTCATTCAAGATAGAAAGAGAAATAAGGAGTTTCCCAAACAAAAGAAGACTAAAAGAATATATCTCTACCAAACCAGCATTGCAAGAAATGCTAAAGGGTCTGCACTAAAAATAAATAAATAAGTAAAATGAAGAAACAAAGAAAGCCAAAGAGGAATACAGGAACAAAGTGAGAAAATGGCAATGAATAAGTATCAATCAATAACAACCTTAAATGTAAATGGATTAAATGCACCAATCAAAAGACATAGGGTAGCTGAATGGATAAGAAAACGTGACCTAAATATATGCTGTCTTCAAGAGACACATGTCAGAACAAAAGATCGACACATATTGAGAGTGAAGGGATGGAAAAAAATATATCAAGCACATGGACGTGAAAAAAAAAGCTGGAGTATCAACAGTTATTTCAGACAAAATAGATTTTACAATGAAGGTCATAAGAAGGGATAAAGATGGACATTTCATAATACTTAAGGGAACAATCCATCAAGAAGAAATAACTCTGGTAAACATATATACACACAATGTAGGAGCTCCAAAATATATAAGAAAATTCTTGGAGGACTTTAAGAAAGATACAGACAGCAACACACTAATAGTAGGGGATTTTGAAACCCTATATCAACAATGGACAGACCTTCAAAACAAAATATCCCCAAAGATGTCGTGGCATTGAACAACACTCTAGAGGAAATAGACCTAACTGATGTATACAGTCTTTTACCCCAAAGAAGCAAAATATGCATTCATTTCAAATGCACATGGAACATTCTCTAAGATAGACCACATGGTAGGTCACAAGACAAGCCTCCACAAATACAAGAAATTTGAAATCATACCAAGCATCTTCTCAGATCACAATGGCTTGAAACTAGAAACCAATCTCAAGGGGAAATAAAACAACAAAAATTCTCCATCTCATGGAGACTGAGTAACATACTTTTAAGTAATGAATGGGTTAACAATGAGATCAATGATGAAATCAAATAGTTCCTGGAAACAAATAGCAATGAACACACAACAGCCCAAAACCTATGGGATACAGCAAAGTCAGTGCTCAGGGGGAAATTTATAGCAATACAGGCCTACCTGAAAAGGTCACAAGAAGTTTATAAAAACAACCTAACCATAAAGCTGCAAGAACTAGAGGAGCAACAACAAACAAAGCCCAGAGCAAGTAGGAGGAAGGAAATCATCAAGATCAGAGCAAAACTAAATAACTCAGAGATTCAAACTACAATTCGAAGAATCAACAGGTCCAGGAGCTGGTTCTTTGAAAAAATAAACAAAATTGACAAGCCTTTCTCCAGACTCATCAAGAAAAGGAGAGAGAGAACTGACAGAGGAGAAATTACAACTGATACTTCAGAAATACAAAAGATTGTAAGAAACTATTACAAACAACTATATGATAATAAATATGACAACCTGGGTGAAGTGGACACATTTCCGGAAATGTATAATCTACCAAAACTGAACCCAGAAGAAGCAGAAAGCCTCAATAGGCCAATAACAACTAGTGAAATTAAAGAAGTAATCCAAAAATCCCCCAAAGCATAAGAGCCTCGGACCGGATGGATACACAGGTGAATTTTACCAGATATTTAAAGAAGAACTAACTCCTATCCTTCTCAATCTATACCAAAAAATACTGGAAGAGGGAAGACTCCCAAACTCTTTCTATGAGGCCAATATTATTCTAATCCTGACAACCAGGGCAAGACACAACTAAGAAAGAAAGCTACTGGCCAAAATCTCTGATGAACATAGATGCTAAGATTCTCAACAAAATATTGGCCAAACGGATTCAGCAATACATTACAAAGGTCATAAACCATGATCAAGTGGGTTTCATTCCAGGGATGCAAGGATGGTACAACATTTGTAAATCAATAAATGTAATACACCACATCAACATATTGAAAGACAAAAACATATGATCATATCAATAGATGCTGAAAAAGCATTTGATAAAGTGCCACAACCATTTATGATAAAAACCCTCAGCAAAATGGGAATAGAGGGAGCATACCTCAAGTATAAAGGCCATATATGAGAAACCTGAGACCAACATCATACTCAATGGACAAAAACTAAAAGCTTTCCCCCTAAAATCATGAAAAAGACACGGCTGTCCACTTTCTCCACTTCTATTCGACATTGTCTTGGAAGTTCTAGGTATAGCCATCAAAGAGGAAAAAGGAATCAAAGGTATCCAAATTGGAAAGGAGGAAATCAAACTGTCATTATTTGCAGATAATATGATAGTGTACATACAAAATCCGATGGGCTCCACCAAAAACTTACTCAACCTAATAAGCAAATTTAGCAAAATAGCTGGGTATAAAGTCAATATCCAGAAATCAAAAGCATTTTTGTATACCAATAATGAAACAACAGAAATAGAAGTGAGAAAACAAATCCCATTTACCATAGCAACAAGAAAAATAAAGTACCTAGGAATCAACTTAACTAAGGAGGTCAAAGACCTGTACTCAGAAAACTACAGAA
>PVIW01016448.1:0-16655 GCA_004026585.1 Noctilio leporinus | reverse complement strand
TAGTATAAAGGAACCATGGACATGGACAACAGGTGGGATTGACTTTGGGGGGAATGGGTGGGTGGGTGGGGGGACAGAGGGGAGCAAAAAGGGGATGGATGTAATACAACAACAATAAAATTAAAAAAAAATAAAAATTAAAAAAAAAAAAAAAAGATTGTCATTTTCATTGGTTGAACATCCAAAAGTCAAAATAATTTTATATTTCACACTTTTGGAAGAAGGACAGCAGGATGAATACTCCTGATAAAAAGAAAACAAATTAGATCTATCATTAGCTCCAATTTTGGCCTGCGAATTAAGAGTGTATTTTTGGCTTCACAGATAGGGCTCTACTGGCACTGCAGTTACAAGCTGTACCATTTCCTGTGCGCTTCTGTGGTTTTCTGCAGCACAAGAAGTGTGTTTTGCAGATCTGAGTGATGCTATATTTAACCTGGGAACACTAATATTATCAGAAAAAACCTTATGAGTTGATGAAAACACACATATTCGGAAGCTTTATATTTTTCCTTAATATGAGTTGTGAAGGATTGGTTCCCAGTCTTACTAATGTGAACTTATTTGGTAAAACTTGAAAGGACAAACCCCAAGTTTTGCCTTTTCACCATTTATGGAGAATGGTTCTTTCTAATCATAGGCCTATAAGACAAAACTAAGTATTTTCCAGCAAATTGCTTAGAATCAAGTGCTAGAAATACTTATATATGTAGACCTCATCTTTAAAAATATATAGATTAAGAAATAACTTGAGGTATAAAAGACATTTTATTTCCTAAAGGCATCCTTGAAACAGCATTTCATTAGGGGATTTAGAGGAAGCACAGCAAAATGTTTCATGTTTCCACAAAGAATATGCTCTGTAAGCTTCTTCACCAGTACCTACTCTACCATTAAATGATCTGTTTGCTTCTCTCCCGGTTGGATCATAAGCTCTTTGAGAGCAGGGACTGCATCTTTTAACCTTTTGTCCTCAGGACTGAATACAGTACCTGTCACATGAAAGGTCCTTTGTAAAATTTGTTGAACGAATGGTTACTTTTCTCTGGGAATCAGTGCAGGCAATCATTTCTCTTACTAATTTTTTAATATTATCAAAATTTCTTTAGTGAACAAATATTACTTTGAATTTTAGGAATATAAGCCTATTGTAGAGAGGCTGCATTTCACAGCCACAGATTTCCCTAGCATTAACATTATTATAAACTGGGAAGGAACTGAAATATAGACTGGGCCTTTCCACACCAATTTAAAAGTCAGTATTAATAAAGCATCTGCTGCGGGCAATACAAGGCTCTGTGCTTGTGCTTGTAGAAGAACAAACACTGGATGCCATGGCCAGGTAGCTCAGGTGGTTAGAGCGTCATCTAACTACGCTGAGGTTGCAGGTTTGATCTCTAGTCAGGGCACATACAAGAATCAACCAATGAATGCATAAATAAGTGGACCAACAAATTTATGTTTCTCTCTCTAAAAATCAGTCAAATACAAATAAAAATAAGAGAAAAACACTGGTAAGACACAGTCTGCCTTGAAGGAATGTGTAACCTAGGAGAATGTGAAAAACAAAGGTTTACCACAGCAAGTGCAGCACAATACATAAGAGAGACACAGAGTTCCCTAGTAATTTTAGGGAAAAAAGAAAAGTAACTGTGAATCCAAGAGTTACCAGTGCGATTCCCAGCCAGGACACATACCCAGGTTGCAAGCCAGGTATCCGGCCAGGTCCCCAGCTGGAGGCAGGTGAAAAGCAACCGTATATTGATGTTTCTCTCCCTTTCTTCTTCCCTCCCTTTCCCTCTCTCTAAAAATAATGAATAAAATCTTAAAATAAAATTTATGAAAAATAAAAGAAAAAAGAAAAATGTCTTCATGGTGTTTCAAATGATTTTAAAGTAGAATTTTGAGAGGTCATGTTGGGAAGAGAAGGTATTCCAAAGGTTCCAGAGTTTAGACAGAGGTCACAACATGAACAAAATGATGGCAGGACATCACGTACTGTAGTTGTAAGCTATAGGTTTTATAAAAGGTTGGGCCCGTATTGTGAAGGCTCTTAGATGTCAAGATCAGGAGTCTGTATTTAACTCAGTAGGCAAAAGGGAACCAATGAAGGTTTTTATTTCTTAATCTTCACCCAAGGATATGTTTATTAATTTTTTAGAGAGAATTATGAGTGGGGGGAGGGAGACAGACAGAGAGAGAGAAGAACGGGGGGAAAGAGAGAGAGACAAACATCAATTGGTTGCATCCTATATGTACCCCAACAGGGGATCCAACTTGCAACCCCTGCAACCTTTTGGTGTACAAGATGACACTCCAACCAACCAAGCCACCTAGACAGGGTCAATGAAGATTTTTAAGCCAGGTGTAAACAGAATCTGAACTGTGCTTTGGGAAAATTAATATAACAATATTGTGTTTATGAAACATATGAGTGAGAAGAAATGAAAAGTGGGGATCAAGGAGATGAGGATCATAATCCTCATGGTGTAGATTAGAGTCTACACCATGGCAGAAGAATGGAAAAGAACAAACACTGTTTAAAGTGGAATCTACAGAACCTAGAAGTTGCCCTGATTAGAGGTGGAGATGGTGGTAGAAAGAGGCAGGAAGGATGAGGCAGAAGAAAGAGACAAAGATTATTGTGGCTGGAAGAATTGTGATACTAAAATACCAGGAAATAAAAAGGCAAAAACAAGAATAACTGAGAATAAGGAGGCAAATAAATGGACCCGCTGTTCATTTCCACTTCTGCATTTCCACTTCTGCTGAATAGCACTTGAAATCATCCTTCTGTTATGTTAACAAAGGGTTTTGCACCTGGTTTAGCAATGGGGTGATGGCATCATCACAGCGATCTAATATAAGTAGCAGTGGAGGAACCTCAGTCCGCCGGAATTCAAACAGTTCGTATTCCTTGGTTATCACTTGCTGTGGGTGAGACAGAAAGGGGGTTTGGTCAACCAGTTAGTTGCAAATAGAGATGATATAAGTAGGAAATTAGTACATAAAAAACATATTTAACAAAAATTCTTTGCACCCTCATAGACCTTCCATAAAAGGATTCAAGAGCTTGACAAATTTAGTAGCATTCTGTTTAAGAGGACAGGATTTGAAATTATTTTACAAGTGGTTTGACTGGATCAAAAGAAGTTAAATAGCTTGGAAATGTTTCTGGGGTTAAACCTAAGAATATGCTTAAGGATTTTAACTTTAATTTGGTGCTTTTGGTTTTGAATTATGAACACCTACTTCTTTGCCAGTGAACCTAACACATCATCTCCTTGGTTGTAGATAAAACATCCCTTTAGTTTCTGAAACAGGATCAGGAAATGAATGATCCTGATGTTCTGGAACGAGTGATAAGGAATGCCATACCTTAACACATTCTGCAAGTCTCTTTGCTGCCTCTGATGAAAGCTGGTAACGAATCATGGGACATTTCTTTAGAGATAAAAGGACAGCTGTCAGCCCTTGAGTTGTTCTGGAGAGCTGGGCTGGATCCCAATTTCGGCCCTTTAAAAATATTCAGAGAAAATATTTCAATTTTTTCTTGTTTGCTGAATTAACTCCCACCTGACAAACTTAAAAAAAAAAAAAAAAAAAAAAAAAAAAAAGAATCCTTTCCTTCCATACCTGGCAGCAACCCAAAATATTGAGGGAAAACAAATGTGGATTCACAGCAATGTAATCACCATAAAATTCCTGCAAACAAAGCATCAAGATCAGTCAGTCACTCCATAAACTACAACTGTATCATGCAGTAATGCCTTTTTAAGATTTTTGTATATTTTACACTTGCATTTCCTCAAATTTGACTATATCATTATGTGATATAGTGTAAAATATATAAAAATTGATCAATGAACAAAAGTCAATGTGAGGGAATTAGTAAAATAATTATAAAATGGCAGCAATAACAATAAATCTTAAAAAGGCATAAAACAAAAGTTGCAGAAGTACACATAATATGTTTCTGGAGACCTCTATGCACACTTATCAAGTTGTAAAAATAAAACACTGCTACAGGATATACAATTTTACACTCAAATGAAAAAGAACTTTGTTTTTCAGGGTACTCTGAGGGAGAACATGATTCAAAACAGGTCATTCTTTTGTATTCATTTTTCATCTATAACATCCTTCTGAGTAGCCAGCACTTGCTGATGTGCAGTCCTGAAGACTATTCTTCAATTATGTGATAAATGTATTCAAAATTTTGTGATAAATGTATTTGAGTACACTAATCTGTTTAAGAAGGAAAGGGTAACATGAAATGTTCTAATGCAATGTATTATATAGCATGCAGAATAACTATTTAGGAGTTTCCAAGTTTTAACCTAATGACAATGTCTGCTTATTATCCCCAAAACAAGACAACCCCAAGTGGAACTTTAACAAACCTCATTTATATCCTTTAGTTTCTATTCTCTCCCAATCAGACATAGTCCTACAGATGAACATTCTTATAGGGTAGCTCATAAAACTATCACAGGACAAACCTGGATCTGTCCCCAACCCCGTGAAATTCTTCCTACCAATCTAGTAGGATCCAGTACCAGTCCATTCTCCTTCATCTCACTGACTCCAACTCAGTCACCATCCAGTTTGATGTCTCTTCCAAACTTTCTAAACATGAGTACAGTCTGGTGCAATGTACTCTTTTTGTGTCTGATGAACAGCTACCATTCTTTTGAGACTGCGCTTTTCCCATTTTTAGACTCAAATCTTTACGGTGGGCCAATATAAGAAATGAGTTACAGAATCAGTATGTTTACCTGAACCTCAGACACAACTTCCTGTTCGTCAGCTTCAGCTAATGACTTCACATCACTCTTGCTGATCACATTACTGAAATCTGAAACAGACATGTGAGTTGTTGTTGACTGAAAGGAGATCATCTTTGCTGCAATTAGACATAAGTGGGTCTGGCAGTGAAAGTAGCTGAGGGGAATTTAGTGGTGTATGTCCAAGTTGAATACCTTCAAATGAGAATCAGGAGCACAAATATGTTGAAATCCACACACTCATAATCACTTTTTAAAAAAGGAATACCATTGTAGGCATTAGAAGATGCCAGTGAATCACATTTTATACTAAAAATAGCAAAGGGAAAGAAGTAAGCTTTCATCCTTTTATATACAAACTATATTACCAGATAACCAAATAGTAGATGAAGGAAAACTTCTCTTTATAGAACCACTACAGCTAAAAAAAAAAAAAAAAAGGAATGATAAAAATTGAATGAAAACATCAATTTTTTTCCCCAGCCCTGGATGGTGGCACAGTGGATAAGGTGCCAACCTGCAAACCCAAAGGTTGCTGGTTTGATTCCCAGCCAGGGCACATGACCAGGTTGCAAGCCAGGTCTCCAGCCAGGTCTGTAGCTAGAGGCAGGTGAAAGGCAACCATACATTGGTCTCGGTCTCTCTCTCTCTCTCTCTCTCTCTCTCTCTCTCCCTCTCCCTCGCCCTCTCCCTCTCCCTCTCTCCCCCATCCCTCTCTCTAAAAACAATAAATAAAATCTTAAAAATATATAAATTAATTAAATTTAAAAAATCGTCATTTTTTCCCAATCCTTAATGAATCAATGGAAGGACTTAGGCATTGAACATCAACCATTGCTAATATCACAATAGGAGACTATCGGTCGAAGCACACAACACTTCCTATGAAGTATTCTGTCAAAAAGACATCAAACCTGAACCTAATTAAGCCTCTGTATCCAGGTATACTAACTTGCAGAAAGTGGAAGACAAAAGAACATTTTAAATTGCAAAGAACATGTTAAACTACCTCATAGGGATGCCATCAATAAGATCCAGGCTGCAGGAAACTTTAACAGGGCAATGTGGTTTTTTCAATAAATAAATTGCACAGAAGAGATTACCAAGAGAAAAGAAACTTAACATATCAACCATAGCAAGCTGTGGACTTTACTATGATCCTATTAAAACAAACTGTGGAGCCCTGGCTAGTGGCTCAGTGGATAAGGTGTCGGCCTGCAAACCCAAAGGTTACTGGTTCGATTCCTAGCCAGGGCACATAACCAGGTTGCAAGTCAGGTCTCCAGCCAGGTCCGTAGCTGGAGGCAGGTGAAAGGCAACCATACATTGATTTCTCTCTTCCTCTCTCCCTTTCCCTCTCTCTAAAAACAATAAATAAAATCTTAAAAACAAAACAAAACAAAAAAAACTGTGGGGAAAAGAAAAAGACATGACAGAATTTGAACACTGAGCGTTTTAAAATAAGAATTACTGCCCTGGCTAGTGTGGCTCAGTGAACTGAATGCTGGTCTGTGAACCAAAAGGTCACTGCTTTGATTCCTAGTAAGAGCACAGGCCTGGGTTGGAGGCTGGGGGTGTCAGAGGCAACCGATCAACCTCTAGCACAGGGATGTTTCTTTTCTTTTTCCCTCTTTTCCCCTCTTTCTAAAAGGAACTAAATAAAGTCTTTAAAACAAATAAATAGGAACTGTTCTTTTATAGCTTGGGTATAATAGTATTTTTTTTTTTTTAAAGATTTTATTTCATTATTTTTAGAAAGAGGGGAAGGGAGAGAGGCAGAGAGGGAGAGAGACATCAATGTATGGTTGCGTTTCACCTGCCTCCAGCCACAGACCTGGCTGGAGACCTGGTTTGCAACCTGGTTATGTGCCCCGGCTGGGGAATCGAACCTGCAACCTTTGGGTTCGCAGGCCGGCGCCTTAACCACTGTGCTACCAGCCAGGGTAGTATTTTTATTTTTTAAAAGATTTTATTCATTATTTTTAGAGAGAAGGGCAGGGAAGAAGGAAGAAAGGGAGAGAGACATCAATGTATGGTTGCCTCTCACCTGCCTCCAGCTACGGACCTGGCTGGAGACCTGGCTTGCAACCTGGTTATGTGCCCTGAATGAGAATTGAACCTTTGGGTTTCCATGTTAATAGTATTTTTAAAAATAAGTTCTCATCTTTTAGAGATGCATACTGAACTACTATAGATAAAATCATATGATAGCTAAGATGTCCTTCAACATAATATTGACAGAAGATTAGGTAGCAGTATGGCTAAAATAAGATTGGCCATAGTATAGTAATTGTTGAAATTGGGTGATGGGTACATTGAAATTTATTATACTATTTTACATTTTTAAATGTTTTATTTATTCATTATTTTTGGAGGGAAGAGAAGGGAGGGAGAAAGAGAGGGTGAGAAACATCGATGTGTGGTTGCCTCTGGCCGGCAACCCAGGCATGTACCCTGACCGGAAATCGAACCTCAACCCCTTGCTGCACAGGCCTGAGCTCATCCACTGAGCCACACCAGCCGGGGCTGTCTATTTTTATATACTCTTTGAAAGGAGCCTGTACAAGATACAAGATACTCAGCAGACATAAAAACATTTTTTTAATTATAAAAAAAGATATGCGTCCTGATTGGCTGATTCTGTTGGTTGGAGTGTCACCCCTTAACACAAAACAGTTGTGGGTTTGACCCCTGGTTGGGGCATGGGGGTGCATATGGGAGGCAACTGACCAACGTTTTGCTCTCATATTTATGTTTCCCTCTCTCTCTTAAATTAATAATAAGTACCTTTGGGTGAGGATTTTTTAAAATGGTATGAATAGATGGCAAATTTAGTGCTAAAATAAAGTGTGCTGAAAGCTTGCATTATAATAAATAAAATTACTATATACAATTACATTTTAGTTTATTTTGATCTAAACTAAATAGAATTGTGAAACTGATTGCTCCACTCAAGAAATTTCAAGTCTATTTTTCATGGGCTTTAGTGATAACCACTTTAATACTGTTTATGTATATACAATATTTTCCTTCTACTTCATAGATATACAGCCCAAATCAAACAATCTTTAGAACCAGAAGAGCAATGATTAAGTTATTACTCATTATTAATCTTTATTGCTGGATCAAAGAACTCTCTTTAGAGAAAAAAGGAGCCTTTCACATTATGACTTATTCAATTTTTAGCTAAGAGACACAGCAAAAGAATGACTCTGTTAGATGTTCACTTACATTTAAATTTGAAAGCACAGGGAATCAGTCTTTCTCTATGTCTCTCTGCCTATCTATTTATCTAACTACCTACCTACCTACCAACCACTGAGTACGTAAGTCACTACACCTTCCTAAATACCTTGCTTGTAATAAGACTGAAAAATATCAGAATACCTACAACATTTATTATAATGGCTAAAATTAAAAAATAGGAACAACCCAAATGCTTGTGAGAATACAAAGAAACTGGGTCACCTGTACACTGCTAGTGGAAATGTAAAATGGTGTATTTACTCTAGAAACATCTGACAGTTGCTTGAAACATTAAATATGCAACTACCAAATAACCCAGCAATTGCTGTCCTGGGCATTATTTATTACAGCGAAATGAAAATTTACATTCACACAAACACCTGTACACAAATGTTTTTAACAGCTTTATCTGTAATAGCCAAAACTGGAAATAACTCAGATGTCCTTCAAGAAGTGGTAGAGTTAGCCCTGCTGGTAGCACAGAGGATAAGGCATTGGCCTGCGAACCCAAAGGTCACACGTTCGATTCCCCAGCCAGGGCTCATAACCAGGTTGCAAACCAGGTCTCCAGTCAGGTCTGTGGCTGGAGGCAGGTGAAACGCAACCATACATTGATGTTTCTCTCCCTCTCTGCTTCTCTCCCTTCCCCTCTTTCTAAAAAATAATGAAATGAAATCTTAAAAAAAAAAAAAAAAAAAAGTGGTAGAGTTAAACAAAGTGTGGTGCATCTTACAGAACTGGAGAACAGATTGTGGTGGCCAGGGATTAAAGAGGGGGTTGGGGTGGGAGGGAAGTGGATATGGCTGAAAAAAGGATGATGCAAAGGTTCCTTACGGAGATGGGAATGTTATGCACCCTGACTGTATCAATGTTAGCATCCTAGATGTGATACTGTACTGTAGCCTTATAAGATGCTACACCAGTGGCAACTGACCAAAGGATATATGGGATCTCTGTATTATTCTTACAACTATACATGAACCTATAATTATACAAAATAAAATGTTTAATTAAAAAAGAAAACCTGCAGCTATTAGCCAAAACAAACAGACAAACAAACCAAAACAAAACTAGGAATGCTGAAAATAATAAAACTGTCTATGTTTACCTCTTGGGGTTGTAGTGAGGGTCAAATGAAATCATATATATAAAAAAGTTCTTTGTAAAATACAAAATCATCACAAATGTTAATTTTTGGTACCATTATTAAATTATAGTATGTGCTAAAGAAAATATATGTTGTAGACTATAGTCTAAACCTTAAAACCCTGAAGTCTTCAAGTAAGCTTTAAAACTTTTCAAATATTGTACATAGTGAGTATGAAGTTTTGTCCTTGGTTTTGGAAATGCTGTCAAATGAACTATATTAACCTATAAAGATCAGTAATGACACCTAGAGGAGAACAGATGTAACTTCCAAAGCAGAATGTATTACATTAAAAAAAGATTCATGTAATTGTGTAGTAACCACAAAACTAATTTATTTCCAGACCTCTGCTTCTCTATCCCCTCCAACCTAAATTTAGGAATGTCAGAGATATCTACCTGATGACTTGCACTTTCAAGTACTAAATAAAGTAACAAAGAGAAGTGGAATGTTTTCATTTGGTAGGTAAAGCAAATCTTTGTCTTCCCAACAAACTCAAATATAACTTCCCTCCAAGTAAATAAATCAGCTTCTATTCTTCAGTTCATAAAAGTGTAAAACAGGAATAAGAATACCCTCTGTGAAACTTGCCTACTTACAATTTTTGCCTTACAAAAAATTTTGAAAGGTATAGTTAAACAAAAGTTTTTTGTTTTTTTTTTTTAACCTAAGTGATTGATGATTAATGGAAACTACATTTAGCTTTCTGAAATAGAATGTTGGCTGCAAGACTTTTAAAATTTTGAAAGGACATTAAAAAAAAAAGAAAGGCTCTTTCAGTGAACGATTCAAATAACTTACTTATGATACGATGTGCTCAACAGAACATACTAGCTAGCATATAGTTACATGGTTGAATAGGTAAAATAGCATACTTACAAATAAAATATATACTGTACTTGGGTCTTCGGAGCTCCTGAATCAGGTGATCCACATTTTCCTAGAAAAGAACAAACAAACACAAAGTGAGAATTGCTTAAGTGAAGAAGTAATAAATATCATCCATTTGGTTATTTAATTTACAGAGTCTACTACTATGTGCTGAGTTCTAGATTTAAGTATGTGTTTGTTGGGGAGGGTAAGGGCGGGGATGAAAAAGAAATACATTAAATACAATGATTAAGAATCATATATGCCCTGGCTGATATGGCTCAGTGGATTGAGTGCCAGCCTGCAAATGAGTATCTCGTATATATATATATATATATATATATATATATGTATATATATTCTCTCACATATTTATTTATATAAAAGAGATGCTCTAATAAACAAGTTAGGAAATGCACTGGAATGATCTCTGAGATCCCTCTCAGACCAAAATTTCATGACTAAGAGCTACAAATGTGAATCAATCAGAAACTACTATAATAGAATTAATGTAGTTTTAATTCAGGAACTGTTTATTGAGTACCCACCATGTGGCAGGCACTGGGGGCATAATGCTATGAAAAAACACACCCATCTCTGTCCAAGAGATAGATGAGATACATGAGATAGATATTAATCATAAATCATATGAGATAGATAATGAGGTACATATCTCATATGATAGATATGGTACATGAGATAGATATTAATCATAAATCATATAAAACTTCAACCATGACAAGTAGCAGGGAAGGGAGATGGAGCTGTCAGTGTTTATAACAGGAAGATTTGACCTGGTCAGCAAGGTCAGGGATTTGCTTGCAGTGAAGAAGTTTCAAACAGAGAAAAGAGGCTGTGCAAAGGTCCTGTGGCACAATGAACTATAGTGGATTGAACCATTAATGTGGCTAAGAGCAGAAAAGGGGGAATGGTTAGATATGAGGCTATAGAAATAAGAAGAACTAGACCACATAGGGCCTTACAAGCCACAATTAAGGAGTTTTGTCTTTATCATAAAAATAACAATAAGCCATCCAACAATTCCAAGTGGGGGCAACATGATCAGATTTGTATTTTGTACAGTACATAATGAACAAGTGTGGTAAAATGGTGTGCTGGAGCTGAAGAACAGGGAGAGAATATACAAAATAAGACTTAAATAGTTAAGGATTTTTAAAGGAGGACTCAAGCAAGATTTAGATGTTGAACAAATACTGACGAAAGGCTAAATAATTACAGGAAAGGAACAAATGGAGGGCAGGAACAAGAATACAGAGGGATGATAAAAAGGCCTAGCTGGCTATAATGGAGGTGCAGAGGTAGGACAGTGGAGGATGGAGACATAAGAGCAGGTCAGGCTAGCTAAAGGAGTGCTTTGAGGGCTAAGTTGCTAAGTATAGATATAATCGTGGAAGTAAAATCGAGCCATTGTAAATTTCTCAGGATAGGTGCGAATAAAATGATAAAGACTCAAGACACTGATACAAGTATATAAGATTAAGTGGCAATGATGTTCAGTGTGAGGAGGTGAATCTAGGTATAAAGTGATCTGGGTTTCTGTTAGGGTAATTAGTCTTTGGAAGTAGCTGAGAACCTAAAAGATATTTTTTGAAGGAAAAAAAAAATGGCTGTAAGAAGTGAACAGATATGGACAGGAGGGGAGTCAAGGTGATAACTCTGATAAATCAGGATAATTATGATGCCACAAATGATGATGATACAAATTTATTTTGCCTGCTTAATGCTTTCAGATCCTAGCGTTCTGTATTTGCCTGGGCAGATGGCAGTTCAGTTTATGGGGTACCTTCGTCGGCCGAAGAAAACAAATTGCCTTCAGGTGTTTCATGATCTCCCGATTTGGAGAATCAATGCGTTCAAAAAGGTACACTTCCTTCTGAAGAATCTCCGATTGCGTGTATACCATACTCACTATACCAGTCTGTAAAGAAAAATCATTACTAACATTATCATGGTCCACAATAATAAAAACAAGCAACAATACCAAAGACTTAAAACATTTTTTTTCATTAATGCTTAACGGGGTATCTTAAATACCACCATATGAGCATCCAAAACATGTAGGTAATGTACCCAAATGCTTTCTCTAAACACGGACCATCCATTCATCCCCACCCCCACCAAAGTTTTCTATCTCCTTAAAGAGTTTTTCTTTTTAATTCTGTGATCAACAAATAATAAATAATCTGTCATCTCAGCTTGAGCCCTCAAAGTTTTACTTTAAAAACACACTGCTGAGTAGCAATAACAGGCCCATCCAAAAGTCTCCCAGGTGCTCTGTCTCACGTATTTCTTGGCAGAAGCATTTAGAAAAGGACTTCTGATTCCAAGAATTGTCCCAGGTACGAGAAAAAAAATCTCTGGCCGCGGTGAAAGCCCTCTAGTCTGAAAACCTAGTGGGCAAGCTTTATACAACCTTTCCGTTTCGCACAGAACTAACCCTCATTTAAAAATCTTTAATTAAATACTGAATCCTACGGTGGAATGGGAACGGCTATTGTCAGGGAGGGAGGGTTTCCTCCCCCAAACTGAGCAAAAGCAAACTCACCGTCTCTTTATCCATGAGAAGCACTTTCATCCCCGGTCCGCTGTCCTCTATCATTTTGGACACATACTGCTTCACAGCAAAAACCACGTTCATGGTGGCGAATTGGCAGGTTAGCCCCACAGCTCTCCCCGCCCCCCTTTCTCTTGTTAAATAAATCCCCCGGCTTCTTGGCCAGGCCCCGGCTGCTTCCTCCCCGCCCAGCTCCGGCTTCCGGAAGTCCGGGCAGCCACGCTGCTGGGAATTGTAGTTCCCCCACGGCCGGGAGGCCCGATCCTCTCCCCAGGGTGGGAAAACCCCGCCGAGACACCTGGGCCGCCCGGACCAGGCCCGGTTGTCCACCCGCCTGCAGCGCGGAGTTGTTGGAGACCTGACTTCCAGGCCACCTCTGGTCCCGCGGTTCGGGGTGCCGCGGGCTGGGATGGAGCGTGGCAGTGCTTACCTTTTGCCATTAACGCGTTCTTGGGTGGCAGCGAAGGATGAAGGGAAGCGAGGTGGCGTTATCCTCCCGACCACCTGAAACTCAGAGCGACGACACTGGGTAAATCCTACGCGGTACTTGCTAGTTAGTGGCCGAGATTCATCTCCCCAGCTTCCCTGGGTCATTAGCAAGGCGAGGACGGTGCCTTTGCAAAGGGGGGCCCGAGTTGGTGTTGCCGGGACAGTTGTTGGCTGAATGAATGAGCGAAGGGAAACCCCTGCAAGGGTGTTTTGGGAGAGGACTCAGTTCTCTCAGGTGCCCCCCACCCCCCACTCGCCCCCCACGGGTTCGACGCCCTGGGCGATCGGACAGCGCGGGCTCCGACTCGCGGGGTGAGGGGGTCCTGGGGCGCTGAACCCTCAGAGGAGCGGGCTAGCGGGCCTAGAAATGGGTAGGGGGCACGTGTCTGCTGGGCTAAATGCTAAGTAGTGTGGGGATTTTATAAGGGAGCACTCACAAGCTTTGATTATAAAGAAATGACAAAAACTTGGCAACAAAATAAACTTTCAAGCCATCAACTTCATGAAGTCTGCATTTATGTTTATATCCCACAGGTCTTCCCCATGCCATTTCTTGAAAAGAAAGGTAAAATGTTAGTATTCCTGCCCTTTCAAATTGGGGAATTGTAAAATCAGGGAGATAACAACTGCAAGAAATCAGTGAGTAGCCCTGGCTGGTGTGGCTCGATGGATTGAATGCCGGCCTGCGGTCCGATTCCCACTCAGAGCAAATGCCTGAGTTGCGGGCCAAGTCCCCAGTTGGGGGCGTGCGAGAGTTAAACAAACAAAAAACAAACAAACAAACACACAAACAAAAAAAGGAGAGAAAAAGAAATCAGTGGCTATAAATGCTTGTAAATAACCATCCAGATAACGACCAGTGTTTATTGGGGTGAGTTTAATCGGTAGCCTCAAAATTACCAAGTCAATCACCATCTCATTGTATCGTAATAAGTATACAATTAAAACTGGATCCAGAGCACCTTAACATTAGTCTGGCTGCTAAGATTATTTTATAAAACGTTACGTACAATTTTTTAAGAGAGATGAGAAGCCACTTGAAATTATATTTTTGTCACCTCTGAGATGGCAAAGAATGTTTATTTTTCCTCTTCATTTTTCCTACCAAGTAAAGAAAACTTCCCATTGGGCATTTTTTTTTCTTATTTCTGAGATTTGTTTTGAAAGAGAAGTTACAATAAAATCACAATGAGACTTTTAAATGCATACAAAGGAGAAAAATCTAATGTTACGTGAAAATTAATATTCTTATCAATTAAAAATGTTCATGTATTATAGAAAACAGAAAACCCCAATGCTAATGAAAACTGAAATACCTGAAAAATCTAAGTTACTGACATTTGAAAATTCACCCCCATTCACGTGTTGCTTTTTTTTTCCTTCCTACCTGTAATTTCGACTTCAGTGTAAGATAGTTTTCCATTTTATTCATAAGAACAATGAGAGGCTTTTCATGAAATATATGCTTTGTAAGATTATAATCCATTTGTCACTAACACATGGAAGGAAGCTGCATTTTTTTTTATTAGGTATACTTTGTAACACTTTAAAGGAGAAGGAAAATGCCTATTTTGACAAGACTTACTTAATCATTCCATTGTCCGTGAAATTCCACTGATGTTAAGGGCAGTGTTATTTTACACATTGGTAAGATAGGGAATGTAAATATTTTGTACCAAATAGTTATATATTTAAAAGAAACTGTGATGGTCCTGAAGTTTGACTGCCTATTTCTCTCTGAAGAAAACAAAAGCCATTTAAAACGTCTCCAGACTAAGAACTTCTTTAGTATCCCCATACTTATAAAACTAAGACTAAAATAGAAGATAGAGCCCAAGCTCTGGTTTTGTGACTCACCCAGTAGATATCCAGAGTGACTTGTCTTGTTGTAGGTAAGCATAGGAAATTCAAAAGATAATATGAAGTCACTTACTATTTTTTAAAATTTGGGATGTAAATAAACTAATAACAAGAAGTATTTTCAAGCCCTGGCTGGGATGGCTCAGTTGGCTGGAGCATTGTCTGGTACATCAAAAGTTGGGAGTTCAGTTCCCTGTTAGGGCACATACTTAGGTTTTGGGTTTGATCCTGTCAGGGCAAGTGTGGGAGGAACCAATTAATATCTCTCTCTGTCTTTCTCTTTCCTCTCTCTCTTCTCTCTCTTAAATCAGTATTTGTTAAAAATTTAGAAATAAACATTTTCTTTATTTTATTTTATTTTTTTTTATTTTCAGAGAGCAGAGAGAGAGAGGCAGAGAAGGAGAGAAACATCAATGTATGGTTGCCTTTCACCTGCCTCCAGCTACAGACCTGGCTGGAGACCTGGTTGGAGACCTGGCTATGTGCCCTGACTGGGGAATCGAACAAGCAACCTTTGGGTTCACAGGCTGGTGCCTATCCACTGAGCTACCAGCCAGAGCTAGAAAGAAACATTTTCAATAATAAAGACTTAAAATTTAAAAATAAATTATGATATCTTTCAAATATGGGTAATTACATCAATTATAAGTTTCTAATACAATTACTTGAAAATTTATTTTCACTAAGTTCAAGAAATCTGTGCTTTAAGGATAGAAAACAGGAAGTTAAAAATATTTCACTTAGACTTGAGTGTGTAAATGAAGAAATCAGAAATGAGTAACTGAATAATTACCTGTGCTTCAGCTTCCTATAAAGTGTATCCTATTTAAATGTTTAACTACTCATTTTATATTCAATCAGAATCATGTTTTTCTACCATAAGAATTCAATATAAAACAAGGATATATAAGTAAGCTTTAGTACAATTATAAAAACAATAGGGCCTTGGCTGGTGGCACAGTGGATAAGGTGCCGGCCTGCAAACCCAAAGGTTGCTGGTTCTATTCCCCAGCCAGGGCACATAACCAGGTTGCAAGCCAGGTCTCCAGCCAGGTCCGTGGCTGGAGGCAGGTGAAAGGCAACCATACACTGATGTCCTCTCCCTTTCTGACTCCCTCCCTCCCCTTTCTCTGAAAATAATAAAATCTTAAAACAACAACAACAACAACAACAACATGGCCAACTCTTAGTTATCTTACCTGATTAATTATCTACCATTTTCCATGTTACTGTGTGTTAATATTTCTCCAACAAGATGAGAGAAGTAAAGATAAAATTAATGAAACTCAAATTAGATTTTCTACTTGTTAACAATTGAAACAGTATTTAGACAAAGAATGACAGTATTGCTGGTATCAGACAACTAGTCCTTATGCAATATCCTTAACTTCTCCAACCATTTTTTTATCTGATAAATGATGATAGTACATATAATCTACTTTATGAAATTGTGAGTATTATGAAATAATATGCAGGAAAAAATGTGCCTGGCACATAGTAAATGCTCAGAAATACCAGTTTTTTTTTTCTTTTCTTTTTTTTTAAAATTTTATTGTTGTTGTATTACATCCATCCCCTTTTTGCTCCCCTCTGTCCCCCTCCCCACCCACCCATTCCCCCCAAAGTCAATCCCATCTGTTGTCCATGTCCATGATTCCTTTATACTAGGTTCTTGTCTAAG
>PVIW01016447.1:0-16658 GCA_004026585.1 Noctilio leporinus | reverse complement strand
GGATGTATGACTTATAGATGAAAGACATTTTCATTCAGTATATGGTGGGTAGTATATAGAACCTGAAATTTAGATAAGTGCACAGGTTATTTTGAAAACAATAAAGTACTGAATAAACCACTAATTCTTCTCTAGCATTGATTATTATTTTAATGGGAAAAGTAGTTAGCATAAGATGATTATAAACAGTGAACATTTGAAGGCCAAAGGGCAAAACGGTGACATGAGATCACTGAGATTGGAAATGGCATCACTGAAAAGCAGGGAAGTGTGTCGCACCAGGTCAACTACATTTCCCATGAAAAAAAAAAGCAGGAGTGAGAGAGCAGAGGTAGAACTACTGGAGCACTCTAAAAGTGTAAATTGTCCAGTTTAATTTAAAAATGTGTACCAGATTATGTGGAAGACCAGAGGGAGATGAGTCTAGAAGATCACTGAGGACAGTGAATTGAAAAAAAACCAGTTTTCTTCTTCTTCTTTTTTTTTTAATTGTTCCACTGATCCACTGATAATGAGGGTTTGGGGAAGTTTTAAAAAGAGAAGAGATAAACATAAATAATTGATCCTTAAAATGGTTCATCTTGGATCAAGAGAGCAGATTTATAATCTTCCATGGGAAATGTAACTTCAAGGGGTAACAGGAGGAAATAGGGGAAGGAATGCATGTAACAGGTGTCAGGCACAGGGTTTTATGATTGATTAAACATAGAAGAAGGACTTGAAGATGGCTAAGAATCAAACTTACAGGATAAGGAGAATTATGTTATTATCTAGTAATAGTTGGAAAATGAAGATTAGGAAATTGTTCTGGGAGAAGTGATGAGACTGATTTTTATGGTAACTCTCAGTTATAGTCTAAAGAATGCAAAACTTTCCTAAGTAGCTTATATGTTAGGTTCTGGAGGTTGACTGTTCTCCTTCAAAATTGGGTTCTATGATTTATCAGTAATTAATCCTGCACAAATTATTTACCTTGTCCATGATGGGTGCAAACATGGTAACTCCTTCATGTTTTTTTCTGTTGTGATTTTCAAGTTTTAAGTGGATTAATGCATGCTAATCACTTTGAATAATACCTAGGTTATAATAAGCCATCAATAAATGAAGAGTGATATTATTGTCATTATTTGTTAACTAACAAGTAATCATTTCCTTTAATATATTCTATCTTAGATCTAACATCTTTCTCTTTTACCAAGGCTACACTAAGTACCTTCAATTAAAAAATAAAATCTGCCCTGGCTGGTGGAACAGTGGAGAAGGCCGTGGCCTGTGAACCCAAAGGTCACTGGTTCAATTCCCCGGCCAGGGCACATGACCAGGTTGCAAGCCAGGTCTCCAGCCAGATCCGTAGCTGGAAGCAGGTGAAAGGCAACCATACACTAATGTCTCTTTCCCTCTCTGTCTCTCTCCCTACCCCTCTCTCTAAAAATAAATAAATTAATAAAATATTTAAAAATAAAATAAAATCTTTGCTCATATTTCTCTCTAATACATACACACACACACACACACACACAATTCCAACAGTACCACCCAATGCTTAAGTATTTTCAAATTTGATATATTTTTTATGTTTATTCATACTATGCCTCATTTTAAAAAGGCTTTACAATGAATTATAGATACATAATAAGACAAATAGCACAAATCCAAAATACAGATAAAAAATAATAGTGAAATTAAGCAAGCAGATATTGAAATTTCATATGCACTCCAATCACAAAGGCTCCATTTTCATGTAATGGCGCAGATGTATATACACGTGCATACACAATTAACTCAAGGTCAGCAAGGACTTCCCAGCTCTTTGGGACACAATAATCCTGGGGTCTTATTTTAACAGGATATTAAGTGATGAAATTGGTGATATTCTCAACAATACTATAATGCTAAAGTTAATAACATCAGGAAGTTGTTCTTTACTACACTCTTGAAAGCAAACTTAAGGTATACTCAGCTCAGTTTGCTGAAACCAACACTGCAGACATGAAAAGCTAAGTCTCAATATGCATTTTATTGATGATCATCTAGTGAAAGTTTCAAATCTAAACTAATGATTCTTAAAGTATAGTGCATTTAGGATTAAGCTAGTGGTGGTTAAAATACAAAGGGGAATCCCTCAAAAACTAGAATTTATTTTAAAATAATTGTGTATTTATTCTTACAAGTTTGAACTTTGGTAACCTTCAAAGTATTCCCCATTTGATGCAATAAATCTATTAAAAAGTTTACTCAGCTGTTTAAAAGTCTTTTTTTTTTTTTAATTTATTTTGATACCTGTTAGTGCTTCTGCCATATTTTGTTACACCTCTTCCACATGGACAAAATGTTTCACTTTGAGGACTTTTCATCCAGGGAAACAAAACAAAACAAAACAAAAAGTTGTTTGGGGTGAGATCAAGTGAATAGGGAAGGTAGGGCAGGAGGGTCATGCTATTTTTTGTCAAAAACTGCTGAACACTCAGGGGTGTGTGAGTAGGTGCACTAATAAATTACTTATCTTGAAATGGGGAAATGTGCTAAAGAGCCTTGAAAAAGTTTTACTGAAATTGAATGCAATCTCTAGCAACACCACCACCTGCTATATGACACAGATGGGCTCCTAGAACACTCACATAGTGGAGGAGGACTGCACTGCAAGGGGCCAGCCCTCCAAAAGATAATTCCACTTTTTTTCTGAGCCCCCCTTATACATATTCCTGGACATTACTTGCAGAGGTTCTGACTAGGTACCTGAAGAAAAGAGATGGACTGTTCATGTTTAGAAGCACAACTCAAGATTCTGGTCCAGGTCTTTTGAGAACCAACTGTGAAGAAAAACAGTACTTTAATGGAAAGGATGTTTGAAAAATTGCCACCTAGTCTTCTAGAATATCATTTCTAACTTACATTTTGGAAAAAAAAAATGCATAGGAAAATGGTTTCAATGGTCTGGGAAATAGAGACTATAAATTAATAAAATGTAGATCCATTATATTCTTTCTTAGTTTTCTTTAATAACAATCTAAGTATTATGACTATGTGTTTCTCCATCCAGGATTTTAGTGGCTCTGAAAAAAATACATTTGGTTTTTCTAAATACAAGTATGGAATAATTTCTACAAGGTAAAAGTGTAATGACAATAAACTATCAGAAACCAAGTTTTAGCAAAAGAGGAAGATAAATAGATGTTTTTACAAGCATCAGAAGGTTGATATGAATGCCATAGCAAAAGTTGATAACATCTTTTATATGATCTCCAAAACTTCACCATTTGTCCCAAATATCTAATAACAACAGAAATTTATTTAAAAAATTAAAAGCCAAAAACAGTTTGTGCTATTGTGATTTATAATAAGAAGTATATATTTGGTCTTGCTCCCTGTTTCTATCTCATAAAGCTAAGAGTTCCTAAAACCCTTGGAATTTTCTAAGTGATAAGAGCAATATAGGTATGTTGATATTCATAACAAACTCTTTTCAATCACACTTGAGTTTATTTTAATGAGGTGACTCTTGGAAAGCCACTAAGGATGTACTGGTTGCCTGGGGAACCAATCAGATGATTTAAGGATTGGCTCTTTCAGTCCCACCTCCCTGGCTTCCAGGGAAGGGAGAGGGCTGGTGGTTGAATCTGTCACCAATGGTCAATTAGTTAATTGGTCATATATAGGTTATGAAGCCTCCATAATAAAACAAGAAGATAGGGTTTAGAGAGCTTCCAGGTTGGGAAACTAGGATGCTTCTGTGTGCCACCCTCTGGGGTCCCAAATATTGCCAAGATAGAAGCTCCTGTTTTGGGAACTTTGTCCTATGTACCTCTCCATCTGACTATTGATTCCCATTCTTGAATTCTCTCTGTAACAAATTTGTAATCTAGTAAATAAGAGAATTTCCTGAATTCTGTGAGCCAATCTAGCTAATTAATCAGATGAACCCAGGGAGGGGTCATGGGTATTTCCAATCTATAGTTGATTGGTTAGAAACACAGATAACAACCTGGATTTACTACTGGGATCTAAAGTTGGGGGAAATTTTATTGGATTGAGCCCTTAATCTGTGGAATGTGATGCTATCTCTGGATAGATAGTGACAGAATTGAATTGTAAGACAACCAGCTCTATCCAAGAACTGCTTGGTTAGTATAAATATTCTCTAATTTTAATATCAAGGATATATATAGTCTTGCTTAGGAATCAAAGTTAACAGAAGGAGCTCCATTTTAAAGTTCAGTATTATATTATTAAGTAATATCATTTGCTGACTCCATGAAAATAATGTCAACCTCTACTTTTAAAAATAAATATCAATTTGATTTTGTTTTTAACATTGTCTAATTGTTATTTGTAAGGAAGAAATATCAGAACCAATATCTGTTATAGTCCTATAGTATTCAAAATTTCTCTAAAGTAAATATTTAAACATGATTATTTGGGGAAATTTAAAACAAATATAACAAAGTCTAAATTTTGAAAAACAATTTTTTTGGTTAGTAACAGACTTTACAGGAAACTAGATAAGGTATGTGTAAATACATTTTTCATTAAAATTTAGCATAATAGGACATGATATCAAAACATACACTCTTCTGAAAATTTTAAAAATGTTTTACTGCATAATTTCTATGTAAACTATTAAGCTCATACAGAAAATATGTGATAAAGCCCTCAATATTTGATACATTATTTTTTCATTATTAAAAATTGAATTACCGAGCCCTGGCTGGTGGTACAGTGGATAAGGCACCAGCCTGTGAACCCAAAGGTCACTTGTTCAATTCCCAGTCAGGGCAACATAACCAGGTTGCAAGCCAGGTCTCCAGCCAGGTCTGTGGCTGGAGGCAAGTGAAAGGCAGCCATACATGATGTTTCTCTCCTTCTCTGCTTCTCTCCCTTCCCCTCTCTCTGAAAAATAATAAATAAAATCTTTAAAAATAAAATAAAATAAAAATTGAGTTACCTGGCATAAGCTTCTTTCATCATTAGTTAGCTGGTTTTTAAAATATAAATTTTGTTTATTTTCAAAAGTATAAAATTTTATTTTTTACTTCATCTAACTTTGTGCCAAAAGAGTGATTTATAAAATAACAGTTGAACTTCAAATAGCAATATCGACAAATAATTCAGGGCATATTTTAAATATTGATTTGCTCTAAAACAAATAAAAAGTAGACACAATTTTTTTAAGTTATAATTTTGCCTCAATAAAAATCTGGGAAATTCAGCTTTACCCTAAATCATGAAACTGAATTAAATATAAGCCTCATAACTCAGATCAATCACATGTATTTTAGCTTATGGAAAATTAATCAAGAAGTGATAGCTAATGCTGAAACATCATTTTATTTACAATTGTTTGTGATTTTATGTAAGAAAACAATGAGGAGACACCTACCCCAACATTATAGACTTAAAATTAAAATTCAGGCACTACCTTAGAGAACAAAGTCCAAATGCTTTCTGTCTTCCTGTGCCTCAGCTTACTCTCTGCCATTCCCACAAACAAATTTATGCTGAATTTCAGTAATCAGAAGAAAAACTTTAAAAAAACAACTTTTAATTTTATAAAGCTCTCCTTGTAAATGTTTATTAAAATGACTGGTATAATGCACTTGAAATTTATAAATACTATTGTATACACATATAATTGCCATTATTCTAAAGATCTTTGAGATATTATCAGGTATTAAGCACTTGGCTTAAATTCATGATTCATTTTTAAAACTTTATTTAAGCAATATAATTTTTAAATATACTATTTACTTTAAAGAATATTTGCATAGACCTTAATATACATTTCCCCTTATATTTTATGTGATTGGGTGAATACAAATATACAATGAAAAATGTCCTGCTTTTTCATAAACTTAAAGGGGAAAATAAATAGGACAAGTTCATAGGGTAATATAAATATCAAAATGTAACTGAACAAATAGTGGGGTACCACTGCCTGCCACCTATAGGCAATCACTCTAGAGACAGGCTCTGGTGGAAAGGAAAATGGAATTTACACACACACACACACACACACTACATAACTTGATGCCCACCTTTGCCCCCACCACTGGAGTGGCAAACAGGCTGCAACAGATGGCTAACTCATCAGTTTTCCATGGTTTTCATCATAGGAGAAGAACATGAGGCTTGTCATTAGGTTGTCTCCCAGGACCTGCCAGCTCTAAACTCCTTTCCCCACTATGCCAACCCCTTCTTAGGTGTCTTGCATATACTGAACTGCTCCAGGTCAGGCCTGAAGCATTCAGGGAAGGGAGCAGGGCCTGACCCTTCTGAGCTACACATGAGTGTAGTTGATTGGCCCACACTGGCATGAGCCACAGGAGAGTGACAACCACCATGGCTTTTCACCTCAGAGAGGGGCATGGGGCTTGTTGGGTCCATGCAGAAAATATGGGTTGTGAGTGGGCAGCAGCTGTCATGGCTTCTCACCTGGGGAAAGGGCCCAAGGTTTGTCAGCCCATACCTCCCTGGACCCACCACCATAGTCTCCTCCCTTCTCCTCTTACTAGAACTCACTGAACTCCAGGCTGCCCTGTAGCACTCAAGGAGGGGCCCCAGGAAACACTCCCAGGCCACCCAGTCCCTAAGGTCCAGGGCCCAGTAACTCCTGCCACCAAGGTATGAAAGGATGGGAGAATCTGAGAGAGATGCATTCCTATGCACTCTCTTTTTAAGGCTCTCCCCAGAATTCCTTGGGTGGTGGGAAGGTATGTTTCTCTCATCCAGTCATCTTCCTGTTTTTTGGCATCAATGTTGCATACCTTGCTTTTTGTGTGTTATATGTGCATTGTCCCAGTTGCTGGGCCATGCACACATTCACTGTCTTCAATACTCTCCACCCCTTCCCATTTCCATAGGCGAGTTATTTCATTATGATCCCATACCTACCCTTAATGCTCTGGACACTTGTAATCTTACAAGGGCAGATGGATGAAGGCCTCATTCTTCTGCACTACTTTCTGCTCTCAAGGGACATAGTACTATACATTCCCTGGTCCAGAAGTCCTTAACAGAGAAGGTCAAAAGTAGAGGGGAGCCTTCACATGAGGGTGAAGGTTCTTGAAAAGTCCAGGTCAGTTGGTTAACCCTGGAAAGCCTTGTATGCAATGTGCAAAGAATGGCATTCCTAAATGAGTTGGCATCCCTGTTACATTCTGTAGGCAACAAATTTGGTGAGAGGGTTAGAAGACACAATCAAAACTATAACTAAATAACAAAGGTAGGGACTAATTAGTTCTACAGTGTCCCTGATTAAGAAAAATGTCTTCCTTGGAGGAAAGTGTCAAAGTGTGCCTTACTGCCTACCATACTTAAATTAGGCTTAGGGGAATATTCTGAGATTCCCCTTTTTAATACTTCTGTCCAAACTGTTAAGGCAGAAAAGAAAGTTTTAAAGTGAATCTGATAAGCCACCCCATACTTCACCAATTCAAACATTTAGTACAGATGCACCATTGAGTCTTGGGAGGTGGTGATGGAGGTGGGTTTTTCAAGGGAGGCCTGCACCTTTCTTGAGTCCATAATACTCTCCTTTGATATGTTCACTTGCAAGGCCTTTGCTGGAATGATACAAAGCAGTGACAATTTGATACCATCTCAAATTCAACTTTCAAGTGAAAACAAACTTTGAAGATACCTAGCTCCTCTAGAGTCCAATGATCATGACTAAACATTGTGGTTTTCTTTAAAACATGATTCCCCTCCCTAAGATCACCCTGTTTAGTTAAAAAAAACTGCTGGTTTTCTGTTTTGCTTCATCATTTGCATAACACCAAAAGCAACACTGAACAAGTGGGCCTTTAAAAGTTTGCTTTGCTGAAACCTCATCAAGGAACCTTCAGATTTGCATTTAGCCCTTAGGGCATAGAAGCCAAGCCCTACCACCGCCATCTGGCTTGGCCTGCTATACCTGTATTCCTCAAGTCCTTGATGTTCTCATCATGTCTTAAGGTTTCCCCTTGCCATCTTTCAGGAAAGTAACCAACACTCCCCTAGAAAGGCTGACATGAACCACAAGACCAAACAAGGCACCAGGCAATTTCTCCAGTGGGTTTTTGTTAGCTTCCAAAATCAATTTTAGTTCCTCAAAGCTTCCTGATAACAACTATAGCCCAGGCATACTTTCTTTAGGCAATACATTTCAGTCAAAGTCTTGGTTATTAAGACCATAATTTGAAACCAATCTTATTGGTTTCGTGAAAAGGAAATTTTTTATCCTTACTCATTAAGAATGACAAAATCTAGAGGAATCAGATAGGGAGAAAAATATAAAACTAGAAGGAAAATCCTTGTCCTTCCAATGTTCTCCAAAATTGCATTTCCATGTCTTATATTGTTCATCACTTATTGTGATGTTATTGTTGTTGTTTTTTTAAGATTTTATTTATTATTTCCAGAGAGAGAGGAAGGGAGAAAGGCAGAGAGGGAGAGAGACATCAATGTATGGTTGTCTTTCACTTGCTTCCACCTGGCTGAAGACCTAGCTTATAATCTGGTTATGTGCCCTGGCTGGGGAATTGAACCAGCAATCTTTGGGTTCGCAGGCTGGATTGTGAAGTTTTAACACTCCCTGAGAAACTTCAATTTCTTTTCAAAACAGAAACAAAACAAACATATCCAGAGCAAAAACTAGAATTCTAAAAATAAAATAAAAATTAAGAGGGGACTACAACTAACCTTAGAATCTTGCTTCCCACCAACCAGTCTTACTAACTGGTCACACAGAGGACCCTTCTCAGGTCCCAAATGGCATGAAGCCCCAATTGTAGAGGCATTTTCTCACCCCTGCTGGCTCTAATTGGCACCATATGACCTTTCTTAGGTCCCAAATGGCACAAATCCCCACATGGCTAAGATATGTTCTTACCCAAGCTAGATTCTACCCAGCATCAATGACACAAAGTCCCAATGGTAGAGGCATTCTCTAGACTACCAGTATGTCCACTGGTCTCCTGGCAGAGACATGCTCTCTCACCCCAGCTGGCTCTAACTGGCACCAAATGACCTTTCTTAGGTCTAAATGGCACAAAGCCAAAAAAAGGCAGAAACACATTCTCTTGCCAACTAGTATCGCAAATGACCTTTCCTAGGTCCCAAATGGCACAGAGCACCAAATGACAGATAGTGGATTCCCACTATAAACAAAACTGTTAAGTTCCCTAAGTTCCCAAAAGATCAGAAAGCAAGAAATTAAAATATAATATAAAGCAAAGAATAAGTCAACCCAAGCACTTAGGTTTCTTTGCTTTATGACATCTACAACCTTCACAAACTTATTTTTTTCTTTTTAGCTTTCCTTACACCTTACAACTTTCTACACACTTTCTGCAACCTTTATAGATCTTTTTCACTTAGGAAAAAACATAACTCATTTTCAATCATCGTCCTTTTTAATAATGGAATGGGCCACACTCAATCAAATTCATTATATGGCTACTAACATGTTCTTTCTGTGAACATATAAATAAAGGTACAGTCACTTTGCACTGGGACCTGCTCTCTTCTTCTGAAATAAAGTTTTCAAATCTCCTTTAGAATGCAGGTCCAGCTTTCCTTTCTCAGTACCAGCAACAGCAGCAGGGTTTGAATTTTCCACAGGCAATGCTCATTTTATTCATCTGTAGTGGATCTAAGGCTTAAGATGCATGTAGTCTCCATTATATTTGCAGTGCCTATCCAACCTTCTGGGAGATCTCCAAAGTGAATGATAGTCTATTGTCACCCTGAATGCTGTGAGGAAGTACAAACCTAGAAATTATTTATTTATTTAAAAATTTTATTAATTATTTTCAGAGAGAAGGGCAGGGATGGAGGAAGAAAGGGAGAGAAACATCAGTATATATGGTTGCCTTTCACCTGCCTCCAGCTATGGGCCTGGCTGGAGACCTGGCCTGCAACCTGGTTATATGCCCTGACTGGGAATCGAACTAGTGACCCTTGGGCTCAAAAACTGGCACCAATCCACCGAGCCACCAGGGCAAAATAACTTATTTAAATAGAAGTTTTGTACCTCAGTAGCATTCTCAGTTCTAATGGGTTATGCTTCTATTTATCAAGAAAAAGTAGACACAAACACTAATAACAGTTTGAAATTCCCTCTGATTTTAGGCATTTGTGTAATCTGCTTGCCAGTCCTCAAATGTGCATATCTTTTATGTCTTACTACCTTTTTTGCTGGGGTGTGTTCTGTTTTAGGATTGTTCTGGGCTTGAGAAATCCTCTGAACAGTCCTTTGCAAATTGGGCCCCTTCAAATATGGCCTAAGAAAGTCCATCAAAACATCCCTCCTATAATGGGTATGTTCATATAGGTGTTTGAGGATGGAATACACTATACACTTGGGAGGTAAGACCATACCATAGGTATTGATCTTCCGCGTAAAATTGGCATCAGTGTTAATGAATTCCCATTCATGGGCTCATTCCTTATTTCATTCTATGTAATACATTTTAAACTTTGATAAGTCCAAGCAGGGAATGAAAAATCCCTACGCATAGTGGCCCTCCTTATCTTGCTGCTTTATCAGCAATTTGGTTTCCCTGGATCATTTGGGAACTATCCCTTTGGTATCCTGGGCTGTGAATTATGGCAACTGGGTCTGGTAGGTTCATCGCCTCTTAGCAATTATACAATCTCCTCTGCATATTTAACATCCTTATTTCTCAAGGTTAGGAGTTGTCTCTTCTTCCATATTGCTTCATGGGCATGAATTATCATGAAGGCATATTTGGAGTCCATGTAGATATTAACTTTCTTTCCCTGGGGTAGTACTAAGGATTTCCTGAGGGCTATCAGTTCTGCCTTCTGTGTGGAAGTCCCTGGTGCAAGGGCTTGGGCTTCTATCACCTTGTCTATAGTGACTACTACATATCTAGTTCATCATTGGCCTTTGTGCATGAACTTACTCCCATTTGTGTACAGCTCCCAGTCTGGTGCCGACAATAGTTGATCCAGTAGATCTGGTGTACTAGAATAAACTTGGTCAATAATTTCCAAGCAGCCACTCTGTGGGGCTAACTTTTCTTACATGTCTAGGGGCAGAGTGGCTTGATTCAAAGTGTGGGGGTAGTCTTCAAGGTAACATTTGGGTTGTCCAACAGGGTGGCTTGTTGTTTCACCAAATGCCCTATCATTAGCCAATACTCTCCTTTCTGTTCCAATAGAGTTAGAACCTGATATGGGTTCTTCTTCATCCTTTCAAAGGGTATGTCCCCCTTCCTTATGGCTGGCTCCTATCCTAATGGCTCTTTCCTTCAGGAAACTTTTGGCTCTTCCCCTTGTCATTCATATGCCAAGTATCTTAAACAGATTATCTGCCCTTTTAAGGCTATAGCTGCCAGCCTGCCATAGATATGCAAAGTACCTTAAAAGCTGTATTTCATTTCCCCTTCCCCAAAACCATATGTTGTGGGGATTTGGGGATTCCTGTCCTGATCTGTTACAAGGGGTGGGTGGCTGGAAAGTGCTCCCAGGTTACCCAGTCCCCAAGGCCTAGGGTCTTGCAAGGTTGGAAGAATTCAAGAAAGCAGCATTCCTATATGTTCTCCTTTTAAAGGCACCGCTCCACCCCAGAATTTCCTCATACTGTGGAAGCAGGTGGCAAGATATATTCCTCCCATCCAATCATCTTCCTAGTTTTTGGATATTGTGTACAAAAAACATTGCTTTTTTTGTTTTGGTTTCTTTTTGTTTCTGTACTTTGTGCACATTGTCCTGGTTGCCAGGGTAAGGCATGCATGTGCCATCTTCTGCACTTCTCCACACCTCCCCATTTTGGGGTGGTGAGTTCCCACATTACAAAGATGCAACACACGTAGTACAAGGGTTACAAATTGCAATGGAGGAAGCAATCACCTACATTTTGAGCATCAGAAAATGGATTATGACTAAGATAACATTTAAATTTGTGCTTTAATGCAGGGGTCCTGAACCCCCAGGCAAGGACCAGTACTTTGGTCCATGGCCTGTTAGGAAAGGGCCAACAAAGCTCACCTGAGCTCTGCTCCCTCTCGCCCCATTCCCCTTCCACCCCATGTCTTCCATGAAACTAGTCCCTGGTGCCAAAATGAAAGAGGATCACTGTTTTAATGCATTTGCAGTATTTTGAAAAATAGAATTGGTAGGAAGACTATTACAGGAAGAAGTAACAAAGTGAGCAAATCCATTAGGCAAAACAAATAAACAGACAAACATGTAAGTTCAGAAATTAGTGGAATTTGGTTGGAGTAAACAAACATTTGGAACAAATTATTGGGAAATGAAACTGAGAATGTACATGATTGAAAGCAATGCTGCTAATATTACCCAAGTTGGGCCATTAGCATCTTGTTTGTAATATTGCAAAGATGTCCTAATTTCCCTCTTTACAGTGTGATTTCTTTCTATTTTGTTTTTGCATTTTCATCAAAAGAATAACTTAAATTACAAACATCATATCTCTGGTTATTCATTATTTGATCCACATGTCTTACAAATAAACTGATTGCTAGATAATACAGTTTGCTAGACCCTACATAATCTGATAACGTAAACTTGCCTAACTTCATGCTTATTGTTTGCTAAATGAAAGTTATTCTGATAGTCTACCCTCTAAGAGATATGTCCAAAACTACCTATAGTTTTCCTAACATGGCTATTAGAACACATTATAATATTTTATATTTAGCTGTCTACCACCACAACTATATGTCCTACAAAATTGGGATCATCTTTCTTCATCATTATTTTATTCCTAATATCTTCATGGGGGCTAGTCTGTATTAGACAGCTATATGTGAGCAATATAAAAGAGTAAAGTACCTTCAATCCCTTTTTTTATCCTAACTTTAAACTCATGTATACTTTCAATGTTCAGCACATATCAAGTTAGCCATAATTCATGTGCTTAATAGTCACAGTTGCTCAGTGCTGGTCTAGAAACAGAACAAGCAACAAAGTGTCACCTCTACAGCTGTAGCACTGTGCTTGAAACTTACCAGGTGAGAGAATTTAAAGATTATAAAATAATTAATTAGCTTCAAATATTCAATGGCTATGTTTTTTAAATGTGTGTTCTTTAAAATATTATATTTGTCCTGGCTGGTAGCACAGTGGATAAGGTGCCAGCCTGCAAACCCAAAGGTCGCTGGTTCAATTCCCCAGCCAGGGCACATAACCAGGTGGCAAACCAGGTCTCCAGTCAGGTCTATGGCTGGAGGCAGGTGAGACGCAACCATACATTGATGTCTCTCTCCCTCTCTGCCTCTCTCTCTTCCCCTCTTTCTAAAAATAATGAAATAAAAATCTTAAAAAAAAAATTATATTCTGTGGCTTAGTTTGTATAGGCAATATTGCTGCACCCTTAAGATCATGGCCTATTTGTGTAAAACATGACTACTTCATTGATCTTTGACCAAACAAGATAATTAATACCATGCATGCAGAAATCACTCAATATTTAATTTTCCACCAATAACTCCTAACACTTTCCTCAGTGCTCATTGAGCATTTCTTTAAAGAAAATTAACTTCAGAAACACTCCTTTCTATCCCTAGAATTCCTTCCTAAGTCAACGTTACTCAGCAGTACATAGCTGTTCTGAGGATAACCTTATGAGAAAGCATTGAAAAGGAATTTATAGTTGTGTCAGGTTTGTGATATCTTATCACTTTTTTAAAATTTATTATTTTTAGAGAAAGGGGAAGGGAGACAGATAGGGAGGGTGAGAGGCATTAATGTATGCTTGCCTTTCACCTGCCTCCAGCTAAGGACCTGGCTGGAGACCTGGCTTGCAACCTGGTTATATGCTCTGGCTGGGAATTGAACCAGTGACCTTTGGGTTCGTAGGCCAGTGCCTACTCACTGTGCCACCAGCCAGGGCCTCATTTCACTTTTGCTTGTAATTAAAAATAATGAACTTTTTGATTTGATGTGATCCCTGAAACATACAGCTACAGATATGCTATAAGGAAAGTAGTTATGCTCAAATTCATTGGTATTCAAAATTGCCTCTCTCACTGACTGAGTCTAAACTCCTTAGTTAGCACTTAAGAAACTTCATCATCTACAGTCCTTCTAAAGGCAAGTTTTCAGTAGGCTTTCTTATTTCAATAACCTCATGAATATGTTATAATACTTCCTTATGATATTAGTTGGAGCCATGAGGCTTTTCAGTCTAATATGCAAAATTAAAAATAGTATTAGGTACTTATAGAATAAAAGAAGTTTCACATTTTTAAGGAAATTCAAAAATAAAGTAAAATAAAAATAATTTAGTACTTTTTTATAAATCAAATCTAATAAAAATATGCTCATTTTAGGGGGCTAACATTTTACCCAGTTGTAGCTTAAAATTGGTGTTGCCTATAATCAAATTGATCAAAAATATTTGCTTGTGAAAATATTCTTTGCTCACTGATATAAAAAACTATTGGTCATGCAAATTGGATTGCAGGCCATAGTTTGCTGATGTGCAAACCAGAGGGAAGCTAGAGGTACCTAGAATCCCCTATATAGTATATGTGTGTGTGTGTGAGCATATCTGTATGTATGTGAAACTGTTACCATCAGTGTTTAACTAGATATTGATAAAGGAAAATAAGCAAAGGGAACTAAACATTGAGCTTAATGAACTGGGCAGCATAAACCTGTTTGTTTGCTCAGCCAGCAAGCTTCAGCTTCACATTCCAAGGGATTACATTTATCTGCAGAGGAGTTTAACACTCCCTCTTTTCACCCCTCTTTTAACCAGATTGTTGGAGAGCACAATGGGAGGGGTTGAACCAAAGAGGCCTGACAGTCTAACTAGAGTGTGGGATTCTTCCAATGCTCATGAAAGTTTTAAGAAGTTGATTGTTTTAAGAAAGTACCTGGTACTTCCCAAACCCAAGCTCTTGGTTGTAACCCCAGAAGTTCTCTTGCTCATGACCTACACTTGCTCAGTGCCACAGCCATGTGGCCTTCAGGAAGGAGCCAGATACTGAAGCACAGCAATGAACTATCACTGCAAACACACACTAAGCTAGCCAGATGCTGGACTGGACTGGACTTTAATATGAAGCATAAGCTCTGGGTAGTGCCCTTCATCCTGGCCCTACTGAAGACAAGATTGGTCTTTTTTTCATGGTGAGACAGACAGAGATGAGGCATTGGGAAGTCAGGTGGGGCACCCCCTTAAATGTACATCACCAGTAAACCATACCATGGAGCAACATATTCTTTTGCAGGTCTCAGGAATTTATTTTTCTTTAGATACCACAAGGACCCCACAGCCTCCAGTAACAAAACCGGCAGTTGACATGAAATCACCAAATGTGTATGGAAAACAATTTGGGTATATTTTACTCTTTTGAAGTAATTTGTCCTGAGCCCTGGCTGGTGGCTCAGTGAATAGGTGTCAGCCTACGAACCCAAAGGTCACTGGTTTGATTCCCAGCCAGGATGCATAACCAGGTTGCAAACCATGTCTCCAGCCAGGTCCATAGCTGGAGGCAGATTAAAGGAAACCATTCATTGATATTATTCTCCCTTTCTTCCTCCCTCCCTGCCCTTCTATCTAAAAATAATTAATAAAATCTTTAAAAAAAAAAGAAAGAAAGAATTTATCCTAGTCCTCCCCTACTATACTAAGAAGGAATTTTTAAAGAGACATATTTTATTTTTGTTACTGCCATAACAAATCACTATAAATTTAGTGGTTTAAAACAACACAATTTTGTTATGTCATGTTTCTGAAGGATGGAAATCCAAAGTCACTCTTGTTCTAGCTATAAAGTCAAGGTGTTAGCAGGCTAGTCCCTTCTAGCTGCTGCATTGACCCCTTCCCTACAACACTCCATAATCATATCTGACTGAACTGATTATTCTGTCTGCATCTTATAAAGACTCTTATGATTGCATCAATCCAAAATTCCTAACTTACAGAATTTAACATATGCAACATAAATTTTACCATTCAAATGTGCATATTCACAGTTTCTCAAGAGTTAGTATCTAACCATTTTGAGGCTATTATTCAATCCAATACTACAACTTGCAATGTGCTGCTTGCTTTATACTTAAAGGTTTGTTTTTCCCAAGCTCTTTAAAATATTCTTCACTTCCAATTATGTATAATTTCTTATTAAATAATTGTTCATTTCATGGGGTGGGGGGTAGAATCTGCATAAGACAGCTCTCTCTTGCATGGTATTGATGGCAACTCTGTGTGCAAGCCAAGCTGAGGCTAAGCTCATCTGAACCCCCCTTGACCTAATAAGTCATTTTGGCAAAATAGCAGGATACAAAGTCCATATTCAGAAATCAATGGTATTTTTGTACATTAACTATGAAATATCAGAGATAGAAACTAGGGGGGAAAACCTTTACTATAGTAACAAGAAAAATAAAATAAGTAAGAATAAATTTAACCAAGAAGATAAAAGGTCTATACTTGAAAACCATAGAACACTAAAGAAAAAAAAATAAAAGAAAATACAAATAAATGGAAACATATACTATATTCATGGATGGGAAGAATTAGTATCATTAAAACATCTATACTATCTGAAGCAATCTATTGTTTCAATACAATCCCTATTAAGATACCAATAGCATATTTCACAGATATAGAAAAAATATTTCAAAAATATATGTGGAACCAAGGCCCTGGCTGGTAGCACAGTGGTTAAGGCGCCGGCCTG
>PVIW01016446.1:0-16658 GCA_004026585.1 Noctilio leporinus | reverse complement strand
TTTTTTTTTTTTTTTTTTTTTTTTTTTTTTTTTTTGAGTGTTTGATGGACTGACTTCTTTTGTGACAAATGGAACCAGTCAAATTACTGAAATTCTTTTGTGTTACTTTTTAAATTTAATTTTAGTTTTTGATTTTTTAGAAAGAGGCGGAGGGAGGGAGAAAGAGAGGGAGAAAAATATTGATGTGAAAAACACTGATTGGTTGCCTGTTGTACGTGCCCCTACCAGGGACCAAACCTGCAAGCCAGGTATGTGCCCTGACCAAAAACTGAAGGGGCAGTCTTCAGTTTGTGGGACGACACCCAACCAACTGAGCCACATCGGCCGGAGCTGTGTGATACTTTTGACTGGTGAATTTTTTTTTTATCCTTTGGCTGATTTTAACATTAATTTTTATTATAGAAATTAAAAGTAATGAAGCCCCATGTACCAATCCTCCAGCTTCAACACTCCCCCCCAGATAAAACCCCCAAAATATCAAAATGAAAATAAAAATTATTCATAGTTCTAATACCCAGACTTGACCATTATTAAATGATTATGTATTTTTCTCCAGGCTACTAAACAGACACAGCTATATACAGGTAGATATGCAAACTAACATACACATATTATTTAAAAAGTTGAATAGTATTGATGGGCTTATAATCAAACATACTGATTCCCATCCTCCCACACCCTCCAGACTCATTCCCTGAAGTCCTGGTCCCTGCTTGCTCTCTGACAGCTGGCTCTCTCGCATGGAAAAATGTGAACTGTGGCTCTGTTTTAAGCATAGTATCTTTCTGATTTACCACAGCTGTTAAGATGAAAGGGAATCATATTATGCTGTTTTTTATCCCCCTCAGGAGTGTTTTTCATTTTGTGTTTGATCTTAAAAATACTTTGTGGGCAGTAGATATTCCAGATTGCCTTATTCATTACCTACTTTGATCTCCTTCTAGCATGTCTTCCTGCTGGACAGCAAAAGCTACACTTGCAGACTCCCTTGAGGCTAAGGTTTTGCACATGGTCAATGGGAGACTTGGCAAGTTGATGTGAGAGGGACCAAGCACTGTGGCAGAGGAGTTTGATGCCTCTGGCTGCAATGTAGTTTCTAGTGTCTGGGTCCCTGTGTCATAGGTGCTAAGTGGAAGGCAGGTGAAGTAGTGAGGTTTCTTTCAGGACCAACCCATAAAGAGATTAGGTATTTCTCCTGCATGCATTGTTCCTGATTGTGTAAGCATCCAGGCTTGATCATCGGAAGTTGGGAAGCATCTTAATACCCTATAACAAATCCCTTTCTGCTTAATGCAGCTAGGGTGGATTCTCTTGTCTGCAGCCTTAATTTCCTCTCCCCCTATAACGTACCATCATCACAGGTTCTGGAGATTAGGATTGTGGGCATCTTTGGGGGGCCTTTATTCATCCTTCCATCAATGCCTTTACAGGTTTAGAGACATATGTTCTGTTTTTTTATATGTTCTGTTTTTTTCTAGGCCTTGGAAGCTTGTTAGCCTCCATGAATTCTTCACACCTTCATGGGAGGCAGTAGCCAAATAGTTGTGGCAGTGTAGGGTACCAGAAGGGAGGGGCCTGAGGGCTGCTGAGCAGTTCCCTGGGCCCTGTGTCTTCTCTCCTAAGAGAGCTGGCAGGCCTGGGAGGGGTCTGGCGGTTGGGACAAAGTGACAGAGCTGAGGAAATCACTGTGGATCCCATGACTGGGCACCATCTGGGGATGTGATACCTCAGAGGATGCTGGTGTGGGGGCATATGAATTAGTGGGGGACTGGATGAGAATGTTCTCAGAGATGTCAATAGCAACTGCCCATGTTTGAGGAACCCCAACCCCTTTATACTACAAAGCACACCCCTGAAAGGGAGAAGGGAGAACCCTCTGAAGTGACACCAAGTAATTTAAATTGTTCATAAAACTCTGAATTTACCGAGAAAAATCCCAGTTTCTGTCACTAGGTTGAATGGGAATTTGAGATAGGAACTAGGTTGTTACAGAAAACTAATGACAGCCTTATTTTACACTTTTGATTTTATGCTGAAAGTTATCCTAGCTACAGGTAAATAAAGACAATGATGTTGAGTCTCTCTTTCTGACAAGAATAATGGGAACGTTTGCCTTATTTGCCAGCACTTGGGAAAATGAAGCTCCGTGTAAATGGTGACTGTTTTCTGTGATGAGCTCCTCCTCCGGGTCATCTTGGTGGGTGAGCTGCACAATGAAGCCAGTCTCACGAGTGTGTTAACATTTTGCATGCTAATGGCTATTTTCACATAACAATATTGATACATAAAATCCAAGCCATCAAACATTCTACTTAAAAAGAAAAAGATGGAGTAAAATGTTGAATATAAATCTTCGCTCTGCAGCTCGCTCAGAGGTGTGACCCCGGAAGGAGCAGCAGTCTGGGCCTGGCTGGGGCAGCAGGTGTCACCAGGGTCTTCCTGTGTGAAATCTTCACTTAGTCTCAGTCACGCTCCCACGTGGTGCTTACCATTATTTTTTTATTGGAATTAACAACTGTCATATCCATAGGTTACTTTAAAAATCATGGAAAGACAGCCCTTTAGAAGAAAAAGGTCAGAGAAAGAAGTTATCAGAGTTATAAAGATTGAGGCCTCACACAGATATAATTGTTATAGTTGGTCTTGGGATAAGAGCAGCATTTAGAGTGGTCAGAGAGACTACTGTCCAGCGGGGACAGTCCTCCCTCGTGCTGGAGCTCTGGGTGCTGACACCACAGAGGCAGAGCTCTGAGTGAGCGACTGGCCTGACTTCTTCAGCATGAGCAGTATAACTAGGGTCAACACCTTACATTGGGCCTCAAGTTCTTGGGCTTTATTACAGAGAATGTTGTGATCAGTGGGCTGGTCATTAAAACAAGATTTGTTTTGCCTTTTAAACAAGTGAAAAATTAATTACAATTTCAGTAATAATATTAACTGATATTTATTGTGTGCTTACTATGTGCTAGGCACCATGCTAAAGTACTTTACATATATTATTTCATTTAATCCACATAAGAGTTCTGAGGGAAAAGAATTACTCCCATTTTAGAGACAAAGAAGCTGGGGCTTAGCAAGGTTAGGGTTCCCTGTCTATGGTTACCTAACTTATAAGTGGCCAACCCAGGGCTTGAACCCAGTCTCTCTAGCTCTAGAGTCTGAGTGCTTAACAGTGTGCCATTCAACCCCTTTACCCATGAGCAGACTTCTGCTGCTGGAGGGGACATGGTATGAAATGTGGGGGGCATAGTGCCAGGCTAATGCCCTACAAGAGCTCTCTTGGGACCATACTTTCTTACCCCAACAACTGGTAGGAGACCAATGACTGAAAGCTTATTCTCCACAGGGTCAAGGATAAATCTGGTTTCAGGAAACCTTTGGGACAAGGATGGGGGCGGGGGTAGATTCTGGACCCCTGGGGCCCTGAAAGGGCTCGCATAGGGCTTAGCTCATGGGGTGAGGGTGGTGGGGTGGGCAAGAATAATGCATCTCAATAATACTGCCTTATATAAACCAAACTGTAACTTTTTTCCAGTTTAAATTATCTATGGACTGTTACAACAGAAGCATTTTCTTAAGGAGAAAGCTATGTATAGTAATATTAATTATAGATACAGCTCATTGGAGTCATGCAGTCCCTTCCCAACAATTTGAGGTGCTTCTTTGTCATCTTGGAATCTAAACATGGCATCACTCTCACATTCTGGACAAAACCAGATGCATTGGCACAGGAGGGATGCTAACCTTCCAGATGTCACATGATAGCAGTGGCAAGTAGAAGACCAAATATCTTAGGGTTTTCATAAATAGGAGGAAACACATTCACCTATGGTTTTGAACATTTAAAGTCTTTCCGTTGTCAAGGTGTTGGGCAGCGCTGGTAACATTTTGTCTTCCGGACTAACTGTAGCAGTGGGCAAGCTTATGCCCAGTCACTCTCACACTGTCTCTGGGCCAGGCTGCGTGCAATGATCAGGGCAGCCATTTCAGTATGATTTAAAAACAAATAAACAAGCAAAAAAATGGAGTGGGTAGGTGAGTAGCTTAAAGCCTAGTCCCATCTTTGGATTGTTGGGTGGGTTAGAACAGAGGGGAGAAGGGAAGAGAGGTGAACAGTCAAATCTAACTGGCGATCTCAGAACTCTAACGAGCCCTACCACAGGAGCCCATGGCTCTGCTTTTTCTTTCTTTTAATTTTAAAGGGAGCATTAGTCAATTCTCTGTCATTTAAAACAGTGTGACTAAGTTCCAGGCGTTTGGCATGTCTATTATTCCTCCTTCCGCAGAGGAAAGGAGGTAGGAGCAGCCCCTCCTCCTTGTCAGGGAATGTGAGCCCAGGAAACCTCTCTGGATCCTCCCTGGACTGGCCTTCTTCCATTTTATGAATGCAGTATGTTTTCTGTGACAGTGCTGCCTCCACCGCTGATGACAAAGCTCCGGGAATTGGATACTACAAGCGCTGGGGACATCTCTTCAGGGTCCTCCATCTCTGGCTGGCAATCCCCACCCACAGGCCCTTGCAGGCCTGTCTCCTGGGCGGTCAGTTCAGAGTCTGTCTCCCGGCACTGCGGTGGGGGTAAAGCCTGGTGTCTGGCCAGGGTATCCTTGCTTATCTGGGCCTCCAGGGAGTTCTGGTGCGTGGAATTCCTGTGAGCCGTGGCACTCGTGGCACTCTTCTGAGGCTCGTCAAAGCTCAGTGAGAAGGTGACTGTGCCACTGCCGAAGATGACCTGCTTGCACCTGGGCCGCTGTGGCGAGTGTTGCTGCTGCTGCGGGGTCAAGGGCGGCTGAGGCTGCTGCGCTTGCTCTCGCTGGGTCAGGGCCAGTGGCTGCTGCTGCTTCTGCCTCTCAGGCTGTGGGAAGGGGTCTTCGCTGTTACTCTTGCTGCTGATGGAGGAGGAGGGGGTGGATCCCGTGGAGCCCCCAAGGCTGTTGGAGCGCTTGCGTGAGAGGTTGCTGCGTCGCAGTGTGGCCCGGGCTGCCACCTTGAAAGCGTGAGCAGCGGTGCTGCAGCGCACCTCCTCAATGGTGTTGCGGGATGGCTTGAAGAGGATGATGTAGACCTTGTTGAAGAAGATGCAGGCCAGCAAGCCAAAGCTGGCTGCCAGGATGGCGATCACCTCCACGGCGGAGACGAACTTGCCGTAGGTGCTGGCATAGGCTGGTATGAAGGAGATCCAGACGATGAAGAAGATGAGCATGCTGAAGGTGATGAATTTGGCCTCGTTAAAGTTCTCTGGCAGCTTCCGGGACTTGAAGGCGAAGAAGAAGCAGATGGCGGCCAGCAGGCAGGTGTAGCCAATCAGAAAGCCCAGAGCCATGAGCGAACCCTCGTGGCAAGTGATGAAGATGATCTCATCCTCCAGCTCATGGTTGCGGTAGCTCGATGGGGGCGCGGTGTAGAGCCAGATCACACAGATGACGATCTGCATGAAGGTGCAGAGGAAGACCAGCAGGAACTGCAGGTTGAGCCCCCACCATTTGCGGTGGAAGCTGGTAGGGATCTTGGCCTCAAATACCAGGAGGACACGGTTGGTTTTCACCAGGATGCAGGAGATGCAGAGCACGAAGCTGATGCCGAAGGCTGGCTGGCGCAGGCGACAAGTCCAGTCCTGGGGCTCACCAATGAAGAACAAGGAGCTGGAGAAACAGCACAGCAGGGAGAAGAGCAGGAGGTAGGAGAGCTCTCGGTTGGTGGCCTTGACAATGGGCGTGTTGCGGAACTTAATGAAGACACCCAGCACAAAGGCCGTCAGGAAAATGCCCAGCACAGCGAAGAGGGTGAGTGCAATCCCGAAGGGCTCGGTCCATGACAGGAACTCAATCTCCTTGGCAATACAGGAAGTGTGGTTCTCATTGGACCAGAAGTCATCTGGGCACTTGTCACAGGCACTTGCATCTGTAAAATGTCCCAGTGAAGAAGAGGTAGTGACTGAGAGGCATAGATTAAAATCTGTGAGTGTGAATATGGTGGTGAAGGTACACAGTTATGGGGTATGGTCAAACTATATTGTGTCTATTAATGAAAAATTGTGATTTTTTATATTATCAAATAGTGGATTGAACCCTGACTTATTAAACATAAACATATTTAATTAATTTCATGTACTTTTGATGATTCTATGATTTTTCCCCTTTGCACATGTTTCCTTGTTTATAGCAGAGAATGATCAATCTTGCTGGATATGTGGCTGCCCAGAGGTATGACAGTCCATCAGCTTTCTACAGAATAATTCAGGCTCAGCTTGACTCGTTTTGGATATATGCATTGGCGTTGTAGACAAGCCAGAGTAGACCTCCTCTTAAATCAAGGTAGAGCACTTACACATATGACTTGTGCTGCCCTCATTCCACATCCATGACTTTACTTCCAATGAGGGAGGCGACACTCTTTCAATCAATGAACATTTAACTCTCTGCTGTGTCCCTCACAGAATGCAGTTTGAGAAAGTGAAAGGAACATGGGCTTTGCAGTCAGAGACCTGGATGGGAATCCTGGCCCTGCCATTTACTGGCTGTGTGACTTTGGTCAGGCTCCTTAACCTCTTTGAGCCTCAGTTTTCTCATCTATGAACTAGAAGTAATAATAACCCCATTATTGTGGGGAGGATGAAATGAGATAATGACAATTATAGTTAATATTTATAGAGTGCTTCCAATATGCCAATCAAAATTTTTATTGAACAGATATTTATCTAGAATTTATCATATGCTTTCCCAATGTTAACTCCTTTAATTCTCACTTTAGAGATGGAGAAACTGAGGCACAGGAAAAACATGGGTAAGACAGCAAGTACAGTGCCAGGCACCCAGCAGGCAATCTACCATGGCTTATTAACCCTAGAGCCTGGGACAGAAAGCAGTTTGTCTCTTCAGGGCCACTGAGCTATAAGAAAAGAAAAACAATATTGGACAGCAGTATCAAAATACAAGAATGATGTGTGATAGGTGTGTTTGTAAGCTCTTATGGTATTAGAAGACATCCAAAGTTCTGTATCTACCCTCTTCTGGGCCCAGCCCAGCACCAATGTTCCGATATACCTTGCTAAATGAGAAATGGTGTTAAGCCTCCATCTCAGCCTATCTCTTCCAGGAACTTCACTAAGCCCTGGGCCCCAAAGTGGAAAAAGCCCAACATGGTATCCACAAAGGGCTATTCCTTTACCTGTTTCATCACTGTACTCCCCATCTGGACACTCCACACACTCAAAGCAGCAGGTGGGCTCTCCCTCAATGATTCCTTTCCTGGTCCCTGCCAGACAGTCTCGGCTGCAGTTGGAGAAAGGCACCTGGAAGATGGACAGCACAAAAGTGAGGGGCTGTAGCTGTGCAATAAGTCTTACAACTTCTTTGACACATGCAAGGGGGAGAAGTTGGGCACGATCATGAGTATGGCAGACTCCAGGCCTATTCCAGGCAGAAAAATGTCCAGATACCCCCATCTGCTAGTATCCATGAATGGGAGAGATGTCTATGGATGAGTGAACATGCAATGTACATGCTGCACACACACATTGTGTGTACACACACACCTAAAGGGTTTTAGGAAGATTAATTGTTGGGAGTCTACACCATGGCCAAAATCCTCTTTAAGTAATCCCTCTTCTATTCTCTCCAAGACCCAGAATGAGACATTTGTTTATTCCACATGGAAGTAAAAGTTTTTAATTGAGCTGTCTGTCTCCCTGGTGTTGAGTCACATTAGTTCTTTATATATTTTGGAGATCAAACCCTTGTCTGAGGTATCATTGCCAAATATGTTTTCCCATACAGTTGGTTCCCTTTTCATTTTGCTGGTATTTTCTTTAGCTGAACAGAAACTTTTCAATTTGATATAGTCCCATTTGTTGATTTGTTCTTTTATTTCATTTGCCCTTGGTGAAGTATCAGTAAACATATTTCTGCTTAGGATATCAAAAATTTTACTGCCTATATTTTTCTCTAGGACCTTTATGGTGGCAATGCTTATGTTTAAATCCTTTATCTATCTTGAGTTTATTCTGGTGTATAGTGTAAGTTGTCTAGCTTTATCTTTTTGCATGATGCTGTCCAGTTGTCCCAACACCACTTGTTGAAGAGACTGTTTTTACTCCATTTTATGTTCCTTCCCCCTTTGTCTAATATTAGAGTCCTGGGTTTATTTCTGGGCTCTCTATTCTGTTCCATTGATCTATATGTCTATTTTAATGCCAGTACCAGATAGTTTTGATGACAGTAGACTTGTAGTATTGTTTTGAGTATATTCTTTAGAATTAGTGTTTCAGGTTTCTTTGGATATATTTCAAAAGTGCAATTACTGGGTCATAAGGCAGTTTTATTTCAAAATTTTTGAGGAAATTTCATACTGTTTTTCATAGTGGCTGCACTAGTCTGCATTCCCACCAACAGTGCAGGAGGGGTCCCTTTTCTCCACATCCCTGCCAGCACTTGTTGCTTGTTGACTTATTGATGATGGTCATAAGTTCTGACAGATGTGAGATGATATCTTATTGTGGTTTTAATTTGCATTTCTCTGTTGAACAAATAGTCACCAGAAGAAACAACAGGTGGCTCTGTGAGAATCTTAACGAAGTCCCAGTTGTCATGAAAATGAAATTTCTTGCTACAGTGATGGTGGTAGGTGTTGTCGGCAATGAAGGACATATTATGACCCTGTATTTGTTTCCACAAGGCTTGAAGGTGACTGCTGATGTTTACTTTGACATTTTGAGAGAAGTAGTACCGTGGATGAAGCAAGTTGCAAATGGACATCATTTTATCTTCCAACAAGATTGTGCACCAGCACATAATGCCAAAAAGGTACAAGAATTTCTCAGTGTCAGTGTTCCTGAATTCTGGTCAAAGGAAATCTGGCAGCCTAGTTCACCAGATGCAAATCTTTTAGACTATGATGTATACAGCATTTGTGAGGGAGAAGTTAATAAACAACCTCATTCCAATAAAGAGGCTGTTAAAGATTGAAAACATGATGATATCCAGGATAAAGAAAAGTTAATGAAAGTGTGCTCAAGATTCTGAAGTCTAATCAAGCCTATTATTGCAGCAAAGGGAGACTTTTTTGAACAATTAAAAAAATAATGATTATGTTTATGTATTTACATATAAGAATAAATTTATTTCAAAATATAACTTTTGTGGTATGTTATTTTACTAAAATTTTGCCACTTTATTACACACACCCTGTATATCAGAAAAAATATTGCTATGAGGAATGTTCAAGACTTTACTGCCCATGTTTTCTTCTATAATTTTTATTTTAATTATTAATAATATTTATTTATTTATTTTTAAAGATTTTATTTATTATTTCCAGAGAGAGGGGAAGGGAGAGAGGCAGAGAGGGAGAGAAACATCAATGTATGGTTGCCTTTCACCTGCCTCCAGCTACAGATCTGGCTGAGGACCTGGCTTGCAACCTGGTTATGTGCCCTGGCTGAGAATTGAATCAGAGACCTTTGGATTTGCAGGCAGATGCCTTATCCACTGTGCCACCAGCCAGGGCTTTCCTCTACAATTTTTAAAAATGGTTTTGAATGTAACATTTAAATCCTTAATTAACTTTGAGTTTATTTTTATATATGGCATTAAGAAGGTGGTGTAGTTTCATTTTTTGTATGTATCTGTCCAATTTTCCCAACACAATTTATTGAACAGATTATATTTATCCCATTGTATGTTCCTGCCTTCTTTGTCAAATATTAATTGACCATACAGGTATGAGTTTACTTTTGGGCTCTCTATTCTATTCTATAGGTTTATATGTCTGTTTTTAGGTCAGTACCAACTTTTAATTGTTATGGCCTTGTAGTATAGTTTGATATCAGGTAGTGTGATTCATCTAACTTTGTTCTCCCCCACCCCCCTCAGGATTGCTGGTGCTATTTGGGTTCTTTTGTGGTTCCACATACATTTTTGGATTATTTTTTCTAGTTTTTTGAAATACATCATTGGCATCTTGATAGAAATTGTGTTAAATATGTAGATTGCTTTGGACAGTATGGGCATTTTAATGATATTAATTCACACTATCCATGAACATGGTATGTGCTTCTACTTATTTGTATCTTCTTCAAATTCTTTCTTTAGTGTCTTATGATTTTCTGAGCACAGGTCTTTTATATACTTGGTTAAATTTATTTCTACTTAAAAAAATTAACATATTTTATTTATTTTGCTATTAGTTATCCCAATTTCCCCCCTTTGCCCCCCTCCACCTAGTACCCCATTCTCTACAGCAATGCTCCCCTTAGTTCATGTCCATGAGTCATGCATGTAAGTTCTTTGGCTTCTCTATTTCCTTTGTTTTTCTTAACATCCCCCTATCTATTCTGTAACCACCAAAGTGTACTTCTTTTATTTCCCTTTCATATCCAAACAATTCACCATTTAATTACTGCCTTCTTCCAGCTTCTCAAATCATATTAATACAAAGTTTTCTTTTCATTATTCCAAAATGTCTATGTTACTTCATTTGTTTAAAGAATTACCTTTTTAAGTAATATGAATTGCAATATTACCAAACACATGCAAAAATACATTTACACACATACATATTTTTACACGTATTTAAAGTATATGCTGGATTTTAAAGAGTTAATACAAAAATTTTAAATATGCCAATAGCTTACATAATTATTACAGGTTAAATTATAATGTTTTAGATGTATTGTAGCAAGATTAAGCAGTTTTTTCTTCTTTTATACTTATTTTACTCTGGAATGCTATTTTTATGAAATATATCACAGAAATGGTATATTGCAGAACTCACTTTTGTGAAAGTTGTCCTAGAGACAGTGCCAAACCCATAGTAAAAAATGAATTTAGTTTTTGAGTCAGATCCTCCCCACCCCAATAATACAATTCAACTTTATTTTAAGCTGCTAGAACTACAACTTATTCTTTTTGGAGTTTTCCATCATAAATAGATTAATTAATTAATTTATTTCTTTAGGCTGTGCACAGGTCTTACTTCTTTCAATACCCTCTGTTTTTCCTCTACATGTGTTTTACAAGTTGAAGCCTTTAGAAATAATGGCACTTGCAGTGCTCAGCTGGTCCCCAGAGTAGAAATTATGTCCACTAAGTTGAGGTAAAAAAATAAAACCCCCTAGGATTTAAATAATTTTGTAGAATAGTATTCTAGCTATTTTTTGAACTTGTGGTTGACTTCCTATGTGGTCCTAAACTAATCCCTGAACTATTTAAGAGTCTGTTGAGGTAGAGATTAGGTATGTTCACATTTCAATAATAAAGTTTACTATAGCATTCATTCCTTTTACCAAGCATCCCTAGTTTGGGGGCCTTCATAACTGGAAATGTATATTTCCACAATTTAGTTGAAAGGAATCTCATCTAATTTACATGCTAATATAAGAATATAGATTGTCTATGTACACAATCATATAGTTTAGTAGTTTGCAACTTCCATCCAAATTGGTCTTCATTCTCAGCATCTTTTCTAACCTAAAGATTGACTGATTTCACAGCACACCAATAACCAGTTGGTTGCTATTTAAAACATAAATTGCTAACAAAACCTATATATTACACACCCACAAATAAGCACATATTTTATAACAATAAATAAGATAGCATGTCTTCTATGTAATATACATCCACATTTTCTTACTTTTTTCTTCTTCCTTAACTGCATTTGATTTTTCTGAGTTATTGCAAGTAACCTGATTTTCCCATATTATGAAATGATTCCAATCTAAGAAAACTTAACCTGCAGTAATGCAGATACAAGTAATATACAAAATTGTACCTTATTTAGTAAAATCTATTATAACAAGATCATTTTAAAGAATTCATAAGTTTAAGTTGGTTCTTATCCTTGTCTTTTGATTGGTGCATTTCATCCATTTACCTTTATACCTGTGTTCCTGTCTGTCTCTCTGTTTTTTCATCTTCTTAAAGCAGACCCTTTAGCATCTCTTGCAATGCTGGTTTGGGGGAGATGTATTCTTTTAGACTTCTTTTGTCTGGGAAGCTCCTTATTTCACCTTCTATTTTGAATGAGAGCCTTGCTGGGTAGAGTATTCTTGGTGGCAGGCCTTTGTTTTTCATTGCTTGAAATATTTTTTGCCATTCCCTTCTGGCTTGTTGTGTTTCTGTTGAAAAATCAGCTGATAACTTTACGGGAGCCCCGTTGTAAGTTATTAGGTGTTTCTATCTTGCTGCTTTTAGGATTCTCTCCTTGTCTTTGAGATTTGCCATTTTCATTATGATGTGTCTTGGAGTTGGCCTGTTTCAGTTCATTTTCCTTGGGACCCTCTGGTGCCTCCTGAGTTTGCATGACATTTTCTCTCCTCAAGTTAGGGAAGTTTTCTGTCATTACTTTTTCAAAGAGGTTTTCTATCCCTTGCTCCTCCTCTTCTCCTTCTGATATCCCTATTATTACATTTCATGTTGTCCTGCAGCTCTCTTAAAACCTCTTCATTCTTTTTCAGTCTTTTTTCATTTTGTGGCACTGCCTGCGAATTTTTTTCTATATTGACCTCCAGCTCGATGATCCTATCCTCTGCTTTCTCTAGCCTGCTTTTGATTCCTTCTACTGTGTTCTTCAATTCAGAAGTGGTATTCTTCCTTTGCTCCTGGCTCTTATTGATTGTTTCTATGTCCTTTTTAATGCTGGTGTAGTTCTCAGTAAGTTCCTTGTAACTTTTCTAGAGTTCTTTGTAGTTACCCTGGAGTTCTTTGTAGTTCTCCTGTAATTGACTGTAGTTTTCTTTGAACTCCCAGAGCTCATTGAGCTCTATTATCATTATTTTGAATTCCATGTCTGAGAGTGTGCTTGACTCTATTTCATTTTTCACTCTTCCTGGGGATTCCTCCTTTCCATTTGCTGAGGGTTTATTTCTTTGTCTCCCCATTTTAGGTGACTCTTGTTTGTTTCTGCTTCTTGGATTGGTCTGCTTTGACTTACTGTCTTAGAGTTGTGTGACCTTCTGTGGTATAGAGGTTCACAGTTTTTACTTCCTGGATCTGTGCTTGGTGATGTCAGCTCATGTCCCCATCTGGGCCTAGTCAGCCAGTTGGAGACTACCAGAGATCCACTGTTTTTGTCTCCTTTAGTTGTTAATCCAATCAGTCTGTGGTCAACGGTCAGTTTTAGGCACTTTGGTCATGTTGTGATGAATCTGCTCTTCTGTTCTGTCCGTGGTAATAAGGCGTCTCTCAAGTTGGTGTTCTCTAATTAAGTTGTAATTGCAATTTGGCGTTGGGAGGAGATTGGGGTAGCTCCACTTAACTCCTCTGCCATCTTGGTTGTCTTCTACTTATTTTTTTTTTGATACAATTATAGATGGGGTGTGTTCTCAGTTTCCCTTTCTAATACTTCATTATTGGTTTATAAATATGCAACTGACTTCTGGATATTGATTTTATATTCTTCAACTTCACTGAATTTCTCAGTTCTAGTAGTTTTTTTGTGGAATCTTTAGGGTTCCCTATATATTATAGTATCGTATCATATGCAAATAATTATAGTTTTATTTCCTCCTTTCCAATTTATATGCCCTTTATTTATTTATTTAGTCTGATTGCTGTGGCTAGGATCTCCAGTACTATGTTGAATAACAGGGGTGAAAGTGGACATTCCTGCCTTGCTTCTAACCTTAAGGGAAACACTTTTAGTTTTTGCATTGAGTATGATGTTGTCTGTGGGTTTTTCATGTATGGTCTTTATTAATGTTGAGTTATTGCCACTTTGCTGAGTTTTTATTATAAATGAGTGCTGGATTTTATTAAGTACTTTTCCTGCAACTATTGATATGATCATGTGGTTTTAATTCTTCATTTTTAATTTTTATTTATTTATTTTTAAAGATTTTATTTATTATTTTTAGAGAGAGGGGAAAGGGAGGAGGCAGAGAAGGAGAGAAACATCAATGTATGGTTGCCCCTCACCTGTCTCCTGCTATGGAGCTGGCTGGAGACCTGACTTGCAACCTGGTTATGTGCCCTGGTTGGGGAACAAACCAGCGACCTTTGGGTTCACAGGCTGGCACCTTTCCACTGAGTTAAGCCAGGGCTTAACTCTTCATTTTTTAAATGCCATATATCACATTTATTGATTTGCAGATATTTTTCCAATGTTGATTCCCCCGAATGAATCCCACTTGATCATGGTGTATTATGTTTTAAATATGTTGGTAGATCTGATTTACTTATATTTTGTTGAAAATTTTAGCATCTATGTTCATTAGAGACATTGGCCTATAATTTTCTTTCTTTGTAGTGTCTTTACTGGTTTTGGAATTAGAATAATCCTGGCCTCATAAAAGGAGGTTGGGAGACTTCCCTTCACCTCAATTTTTTGAACTAGATTAAGAAGGATAGATTATTAGTTCTTCTTTGAATGTTTGGTAAGATTTATCTGTGAAGCCATCTGATTCAGGACTTTTGTTTGTTGGGAATATTTTAGTTACTCCTTTAATTTCATTGTAATATGTCTATTCAGATTGTCTGTTTTTTCCTGATTCAGTTTTGAAAGATTGTATGTTTCTAGGAGTTTATTCATTTCATTCAGATTGTTTAATTTGTTGGCATATAATTTATAATCCTTTGAGTTCTTTGGTGTTAGTTGTTACTTCTCTTTCATTTTTATTTTATTATTTGGGTCTTCTCTTTTTTCTTGATGAATCTTGTTAAAGATTTGTCAGTCTTGTTTATCTTTTCAAAGAATTAACTCTTGGTTTCATTGATCTTTTAAAACTTGTTTTTAGAATGTATTTCGTTTATTTATGCTCTTATCTTTATTATTTTATTTATTTTTAATTTTCTTTATTCTACTCACTTTGGGCTTCTTTTTGTTCTCAGTCTAGTTCCTTTAAATGTAAAGTTAGGTTGTGTATTTGAGACTTTTTTTTTCATTTCTTGAGGTAGGTCTCTAAGGCTATAAATTACCCTTTTAGGACTACTTTCACTGTGTCCTATATGTTTTGAGTTGTTGTGTTCTCATTTTCATTTGTTTCAAGGTATCTTTTGATTTCTTCCTTGATCTCATTGTTAACCCACTTACTGTTTAGCAACATGTTTTAGGCTTCATGTTTTTATATATTTTCATTTTGCTTCTTATGATTAATTTCTAGTTTCATAGCATTATGGTCAGAAATGATGCTTGATATGATTTTAATGTTTTAAAATTTATTGAGACCTTTTTTGTGTCCTAATATGTGGTCTATCCTAAAAATGTTCCATGTGCACTTGAAAAGAATGTATATTCAGCTGCTTTGGGATAAAATGCTCTGAAAATATCAATTGATATTTTTAATTGATATATCTGATCTAGTTTGCCGTTTAAGGTTGCTGTTTCCTTGTTGGTTTTGTGTTTGGAAGATTTATCCATTTATGTCAATGGTGTATTTAAATTTTTTACTATGCCTGTATCACTGTTGATCTTTCCCTTTATTTCCATCAAGATTTTCTTTATATATTTAGGTGCTCCTATGTTGGGTGCATCACTGTTTATAAGAGTTATATTCTTTTGTTTTGATTTACCCCTTTATTTTTACATAGTGTCCTTCACGTTTGTTTTCAATTTAATTTAATTGTTGTTGTAATACATCCATACCCTTTTTACTCCCCTCTGTCCCCTTCCCCACCTACCCACTCCCCCACAAAGTCAATCCTGCTTGTTGTCCATGTCCATGGTTCTTCCATGCTAGTTTCTTGACTAAATTGCTCCCCTTTATTGTCTCCTGATCCTACATCCCACCTCCCCCTCTCCTTTGCCCACTGAAGGTGTATTCATTGTATTCATCTATCTGGTTCTGTCTTGTTTGTTTGTTAGTTTTTTTTCAAACTAGTTCTGTCATGAGTGAGATTATATGGTATTTGTCTTTCACTGATTGGCTTATTTCACTAAGCATCATACTCTCCAGTTCCATCCATGTTGTTGCAAAGGGTACGAGTTCCTTCTTTCTTTCTGCTATATAGAATTCCATTGTGTAAATGTACCAAAGTTTTTTGATCCAATCATCCACTGATGGGCAGTTAGGCTGTTTCCAGCATTTGGCTATTGTAAATAGTGCCGCTATGAACATAGGTGTGCATAGGTTCTTATGAATTGGTGTTTCAGGCTTCTTTGGGTATAGTCCAAGTAGTGGAATTGCTGGATCAAAAGGCAGTTCCATGTTTAGTTTTTTAAGGAAACCCCATACTGTTTTCCATAGTGGCTGCACCAGCCTACATTCCCACCAACAGTGCATGAGGGTTCCCTTTGCCCCGCATCCTCGCCAACACTTGTTGTTTGTTGATTTGCTGATGATTGCCATTCTGACAGGTGTGAGGTGGTATCTTATTGTGGTTTTAATTTGCATCTCTCTGATGGCTAGTGATGTTGAACATTCTTTCATATGCCTCTGGGCCCTTTGTATATCTTCCTCAGTGAGTTGTCTGTTCAGGTCCTTTGCCCATTTTTTAATTGGGCTGTCTGTCTCCCTGGGGTTGAGTTGCATTAGTTCTTTATATATTTTGGAGATCAGACCCTTGTCTGAGGTATCATTGGCAATTATGTTTTCCCATACAGTTGGTTCCCTTTGAATTTGGCTGATATTTTCTTTAGCTGAACAGAAACTTTTCAATTTGATATAGTCCCATTTGTTGATTCGTTCTTTGATTTCCTTTGCCCTTGGTGAAGTATCAGTAAACAT
>PVIW01016445.1:0-16663 GCA_004026585.1 Noctilio leporinus | reverse complement strand
GAACACCCTGGAGGTAGTCAGACCAGAACAAAATTTGGGGTTGGGGTGGAAATACTGTTTTTATGATTTAGATACTGAGGCTCTTTGGATTTTTCTCTCATCAATGCTGTAGAGACTTAAAGGGTGATTTGAAGCAGAACATAAGATCATGGCATAGGAAACTAGAGACTAGGTATTGGGCCCTTTCCTGAACTGAAGACTGTGGTTCTGCAATAGGCTTGGTCTAGACTACACTCCAGTAAAAGAGAAAACTTGGCTTAGCAACCACCTAGAAGAGGTAGTCACCAGGGGCCGGTTGCTGCCCTTGGGACGCAGACTTGCAGCAGGCTCTTAATCTTAACTCTTGAAGCTCTTCCGGGAGGAGGAGGTGGTGGAGACAAATTTGACGCTGGAGCTGCTGCCCCCACTGCCATTGCCCAAGCCCACCCCGAGGCCTCGGCCACTGCTTGAACTGAAGCCAGAACCTCCTACACTGAGCAAACCGCCTACACCAGCACCCCCACTGCTGCTGGAGTAGTAGCTGCCACCACCACCTCCGCCAAGACCACCGCCAAGACCACCGCCAAGACCTCCACCGAGGCCGCCGCCAAAGCCACCACCACTTCCATAGCCAGAGGAGACGCTGCTCGTGACAACAGAGATGTTGACTGGTCCAACTCCTTCTCCACTCAGTCTGCACTCCTCACCCTCCAGCAGCTTCCTGTAAGTGGCAATCTCCACATCCAGGGAGATTATATTCTTTCAAATTAGTGTTTTGGGTTCCTTCATTATATATTCCCAGAAGTGAGATTGCTGAGTCAAAAGGCAGATCCATTTAAAAATTTTGAAGTATCTCCATAATGCTTTCCACAGTGGCTTCACCAATCTGCATTACCACTAACAATGCAAAAGGGTTCCCCCTTTCCCCACATCCTTACCAACACTTGTTTGTTGATTTATTGATGATGCCATTCTGACAAGTGTGAGATAATATCCCATTGTGATTTTAATTTGCATTTCTCTGATGATTAGTGATATTGAGCATCTTTTCATTTGTCCATTGGCCATCTATCTGTCCTCCTTGGAGAAGTGTCTATTCAAGTTCTTTGCCCATTTTTTAATTGGGTTGTTTGCTTTTTGGTGTTGAGTTTTGTAAGTTCTTTATAAATATTGGATATCAGATGTATTGGCAAATATGTTCTTCCTTTCTGTGGGTTGTCTTTTTATTTTGTTGATAATTTCATTTGCTGTGCAAAATGTATTTTAGTTTGACATAGTCCCATTTATTTATTTTTTGTTTTGTTTCCCTTGCCTTGGGAGATAGATCTGATAAAATATTGCTATAAGCAATGTCTGAGATTGTGCCGCCTATGTTTTGTTCTATACATTTTATGTTTTAGGAGCTAGCATTTAAGTCTTTGATCTGTTTTGAATTTATTCTTTTTATTTTTTAATTTTAAAAAAGATTTTTATTTATTGTTTTCAGAGAGAGGGGAAGTGAGAGAGGCAGAGAGAGAGAGAGAGAGAGAGAGAGAGAGACATTGAGACATTGAGACATCAATGTATGGTTGCCCTTCGCCTGCCTCCAGATACAGACCTGGCTGGAGATCTGGCTTGCAACCTGGTTATGTGCCCTGGCTGGAAATCGAACCAGTGACCTTTGGGTTCGCAGGCCAGTGCCTTATCCACTGTGCCACCAGCCAGGGCCTGAATTTATTCTTATATGTGGTGTAACAAGGTGGTCTACTTTAATTTTTCTGCACATATCTGTCCAATTTTCCCAACTCCATTCATTGAACAAATTATGTTTAGTACTTCGTATGTGCTTGCTTCCTCTGTTGAATATTAATTGACTATAAAGATATATTTATGAATTCTCTATTCTGTTCCATTGACCTATGTGTCTGATTTTATACTAGTACCAGGCTGTGTTGATTACTCTAACCTTATAATATAGTTTCATATTGGATAGCATGATTCCTACAACTTTGTTCTTTTATCTCAAGATCACTCTTGCTACACTGGGCCTTTTGTAGTCCCATATAAATTTTAAAATATTTTCCCTAGTTCTGTGAAATATATTATTGGAATCTTGATAGGAATCGTATTGAACCTATAGATTGCTTTGGGTGGTATGGACATTTTAATGATATTAATGGTTCCTATCATGAAATATATTATGCGCTTCACTTATTTGTATCTTCTTCAAATTCTTTCTTCAGTGTCTTATAATTTTCTGAGTATAGGTCTTTCATATCCTTGGTTAGGTTTATTCCTTTTTGCAGAAATTGTGAATGGGATTGTTTTCTTAATTCCCCTTTTTGTTAGCTTGTTATTGGCATATAAAAATACAACTGATCTCTGGGTGTTAATTTTGTATCCTGCTACTTTGCTGAATTCATTTATCAATTCTGGTATTTTCTTAGTAGAATCTTTGGGGTTTTCTATGTACAGTACCATGCTATCTGCAAATGAGGACAATTTTACTTTTTCCTTTCCAATTTGGATGCCTTTTATTTCTTCTTCTTGTCTGAATGCTATGGCTAAGAGGTGAAAGTAGACATACCTGTTTTGTTCCTGATCTTAAAGGGAAAGGTTGTAGTTTTTGCCTGTTGAGTATGATGGTGGCAGTGGGTTTATCTATGCCTTTATTATGGCCTTTATTATACCTTTTTTATGCTTAGGTATGTTCCCTCTATCCCCACTTTGCTGAAAAGTTTATTTTAATCATATGTGTGCTGGATTTTATCAAACATTTTTCTGCATCTATTGATATCATCATGTGGTTTTTACCCTTCATTTTATTAATGTGGGTAATCACCTCTTTTGATTTATGAATGCTATACTAACCTTGCACTCCTGGAACAAATCCCACTTGATCATGGCATATGATCTCTCTGATGCATTATTGTATTCATTTTGCTAATATTTTATGGAGGATTTTAGCATCTATGTTCATCAGGGGTACTGGCCTATAATGTTCTTTCTATGTAATGTATTTATCTGGTTTTGTAATTAGGATAATCCTGGCCTCACAAATTAAGTTTGGAAGCTTTTCCTCCTCTTGAATTTTATGAAATAGTCCAAGAAGATGAAGTGTTAGTTCTCAGAACGTTTAGTAAAATTTACCTGTGAAGCCCTCTGGTTCAGGGCTTTTGTTTATTGAGAATTGTTCTGTGATTACTGCTTCAATTTAATATTCTTAAATTCTTCCTGATTTAGTTTTGGAAGACGGTATGTTTCTAGGGATTTATTCATTTCATATAGGTTGTCCGGTTTGCTGGTATATAGTTGTTCATAATATTTTCTTACAATTCTTTGTATTTCTTTGATGTCATTTGTTATTGCTCCTCTTTCATTTCTGATTTTATTATTTGGGGCCTTTCTCTGTTTTTCTTGATGAGTCTGGTTAAAGGTAAGTCTTGTTTATTTTTACAAAGAACCAGCTCTTGGATTCATTTATATTTTGTATCATTATTTAGATTATTTTTCATTTATTTCTGCTCTGGTCTTTATTATTTTCTTCCTTCTAATCACTTTGAGCTTTGTTGTTATTTTATAAGCTCCTTTTAGTGTGAAGTTACATTGTTTGGTTTTAGCTTTCTCTTGTTTTGGGGGGGGGAATTTTTTTTTAAGATAGGGTTATAATGTTATGAATTTCCCTCTTAGGATTGCTTTCCCAGTGTTCCACAGATTTTGGGTTGTTGTGTCCCTATTTGCATTTGTTTCAAGGTATCTTTTGATTTCTTCCTAGATCTCATTGTTGATCCATTCACTGTTTAATAACATGTTATTTAGTATCCATGCCTTTGTGTGATTTTCAGTGTTCTTGTGACTGATTTCTAGTTTCATAGCATTCATAGTCAGACTGATGCTTGATATGATTTCAATCTTCTTAACTTTATTGAGACTTGCTTTGTGTTCTAACATGTAGCCTATCCTAAAAAATGTTCCATGTACACTTCAAAATTATATATATGCTGCAGCTTTGGGGTGAAAGGCTCTGAAGATACCAAATAGATCAATTTGATCTAGTGAATTTTTAAGGCCATTGTTCCTTTGTTCATTTTCTGTGTGGAAGATCTATCCATTGAAGTCAATGCAGTGTTAAAATTCCTAACTATGATTGTATTTCCATGGATCTTTCCCTTTATGTCCACCAAGATTTGCTTCATATATCTAGGTGCCCCAATGTTGGGTGCAAAAATGGTTCTAGGGTTATATCCTCTTGTTGGATTGTTCCCTTTATCGTTATGTAGTGTTCTTTGTCTCACTACAGCCTTGGTTTTAAACTCTATTTTGTCAGATATAAGTATTGCTACCTCAGGTATTTTTTCTTCCATTTGCATAAAATATCTTTTCTATTCCTTTGCCTTTAATTGTGTGTATCTTTTGATCTGAGGTAGGGGTCTTGAAGATGGCATAAATGTGGGTCATATTTTAATCCATTCAACTATCCTATGTTTTTTGATTGGAGCATATAAGTCCTTAACATTTAAGGTGACTAAATGCCATTTTATTTTTAACTATTTTCCTTTGTTCTGTTTTTTTTGTTTGTTTGTTTGTTTGTTTGTTTGTTTTCATTCTCTTTTTCTTCTTGTACTTAAAGCAAGCCCTTCAACATTTGTTGCAGTGCTAGTTTGGTGTTAACAAACTCCTTTAGTTTTTCTTGGCTGGGAAGCTTTATATTTCTCCTTGAATTTTAAATGCTACCCTTGCTGGGTAAAGTAGCCTTAATTATAGGTCCTTGCTTTTCATTACCTTGAATATTTCATTCCAATACTTTCTGGCCTGAAATATTTTTGTTGAGATATAAGATTACAGTCTAATTAGAGCTCCCTTGTAGGTAACTACCTGCTTTTTCCTTTCAGCTTTTAAGATTCTCTCATTGTCTTTAAGCTTTGTCATTTTAATTATAATGTGTTTTGGTAGAGGCCTCTTTGGGTCCATCTTGTTTGGAACTCTGCACTTCCTGGACTTGTATGTATTTTCCATTCACCAGGTGAGGGAAATTTTCCAGCATTCTTTTTCAAGTAGATTTTTTTTTAAAGATTTATTTATTAGTTTCAGAAAGAAGGGAAGGGAGGGAGGAAGAAAGGGAGAGAAGCATCAATGTCTGGTTGCCTTTCACCTGCCTCCTGCCAAGGACCTGGCTGAAGACCTGGCTTGCAACCTGGTTATGTGTCCTAACTGGGAATCGAACCAGGGACCTTTGGGTTTGCAGGCCAGTGCCTATCCACTGAGCCACACCAGCCAGGGCTTCAAGTAGATTCTTGATCCCTTGCTTGCTGTCTTCTCCTTCTGCTATTTCCATTTGAATGTTATTATACTTCATGTTGTCCAAAATGTTTTTAAGCTCTCCTCATTTTTTTAAAACTATTTTTTCTTTTTGCTGCTCTGTCTCAGTGCTTTTTTCCTACCTTGTCTTCCAAATCACTGATTTGATTCTTTGCTTCATCTAACCTACTGTTTATTCCTTCCACTGTTCATTTCAGTTATTGCAGTCTTTATTTCTGACTTGTCCTTTTTGATAGTTTCTAACTATTTTTAATGCTGTTGAGTATCCTTATAATCATTGTTCTTTTTTAAATATATTTTATTTATTTTGCTATTACAGTTGTCCCAATTCTCCCCCTTTTGCCCCCCTCCACCAGTACCCCCATTCCCTTCAGCAATGCTCCCCTTAGTTCATGCCCATGAATTATGCATGTAAGTTCTTTGGCTTCTCTATTTCCTTTGTTCTTCTTAACATCTCCCTGTCTATTCTGTAACCACCAATGTTTACTTTTTTCCCCCCTTTCACATCCAGACAATTCACCATTTAATTACTGCCTTTTCTCAGCTTCTCAAATCATATTAATACAAAGTTTTCTTTTCATTATTCCAAATTGATTCATTTGTTTAAAGAATTACCCTTTTAAGTAATATGAATTGCAGTATTATCAAACACATGCAAAAATACATTTACACACATACATATTTTTACACATAGTTAAAGTATGTACTGGATTTTGAAGAGTTAATACAAAAAATTTAAAATATGCCAATAGCTTACATAATTATTACATGTTAAATGATAGTACTTTAGATGTATTGTAGCAAGATTAAGCAGTTTTTTCTTCTTTAATACTTATTTTACTCTGGAATGCTATTTTTGTGAAATATTCTAAACTTTCTATCTGATAAAATATTTGCCTCCATTTAATCTAGTTCTTCTGAAGAATTTTCTTGTTCTTTCATTTGGGGCCCATTTCTTTGATTTTCCATTTTGGCTGCCTCTTGGTATTTGTTTCTATGTATTAGGTATATTTGTAAAGGTCTGGTTTATACCTATGTCAGACACTGACTGTGACTGGTCCTGGGCAACCTGTTTGGAGCTATTGATGATCCACAACTTTTGGTTCCCTCTGCTGGGCCTGGGTGTGTGAAGAAAGAACCAGAGCCAGATTTTATCAGCACCGTCTCTAGGTAAGGGCCAGCCAAAGTCTCAGAGCTCCTAGAGACCCATGTCTGCAGGTTTTCTGTTAGTCTTGATTTCTAAAATAGCCTCCAGTTGTACTCCTCTACATTGTGGCTTAAGCTCCCACAGGGTGGCGTAAGAAGGATTCCTGTAGTTAGAGCTATTGCTTCCCCTCAGGCTAATGCCACTTGAAGGGTAGTGCTCTGCAGTATGGGGGATGACTTAGCACAAGGATCCTGGTGGCTGTTCCTTCAGTTCTCTCCCCAGAGCAACCAAACCCAGACTCTTCTCACATGTCTGAAGTCTGCTCTGCCCTCCCTCTTTCAGAGCCCAGGCCAAGAGGCTACAAATAAAATTTTTTGTGATGGCCCTTTAAGCAACTCTCTCTAACTCTAGCTGTCTCTTCCTGGTAGACAGGAGCCCTACTACTTTTCACAACTGGATAGTATTGGGTTCCTTTCCTGGTTCTGGTACTTTAAACTGGAGAGCCGAGCTTGGGGTTTAGACCCCATATTTCTCAGGGGGAACCACCTGGCCACTGAAATGTCCCTCCAGAACTTCAGCTGTCACCCCTGGGAGCCCAACCAGCTCTCTCACACCTATGCACTCCCTACCAATATCATTGTGGTAAAGTAATTTCTTCTGTAGATCCTTGTCTCTCCAGCTAGTGTTTAGCTGGTTCTTCTGAATGGTTTTTCTTTATTTTAGTTGTAATTCCAGTTTGGTCCTGGGAGGTGGTTCATACAGCTTCCACTACTCTGCTGCCATCTTGGGTACTCAACCCTTTTTAAGTGTATAGTTCAGTGGCATTAAGCGCATTCACATTGTTATGTAACCATCACCATGTTTTACCTTCCTAAACTAAAACTCTATGCTAATTAAACACTAGCTCTCTATTTTCCCTTCCCCAAGTCCCTGAAACCACCATTCTATTTTATTTTCTGTTTCCCTTATCCAACTGTTTTAGGAAGCACGTGGAAGTGGAATCATACTGTATCTGTCCTTTTGGCAATTTTAATTTAACATGTCATCATGGTGCATCCATCTTGCAGTCCGTATCAGAATTTCTTTCCTTTACATGCATGGGTAATATTTCAGTGTATGTGCATATACTACCTGTCCTTAAGCTTATGATTCTAAAATGATGAAAATAATTCTCTTCAACTTCAACATGTCCAGGATTCCAAATTCATTTTTAATAAATAAGAATTTAATAGGCAAATTATTCATTAGGAGGCCCACCACTTGGTCACCAGGACCCAGTCACCCTTCTCAGGGCTATGACATACAACCTGGAATTAGAACACTTTGGGATGATAAGGCCTCTGATGAAGAGTACCAGAGATCAGCCATCCCCTGCCTTGACACTCTGCAGGGCTATGAGAACCCTTGCAGAAAGCTGATGGCCTATGTTATTTTAATTGTTTAAAATAGTAATTAATATATAAGAATTCCAAGTTTCTCTATTTCAACAGAGACTGCCTCTGGCCTGTGGGGTGCTCAGGACGGGACAAATTGAACTGTAATTCATCTTTATTATACTCTACTGCATGCATCTTATTCTGCTATTCTTTTCCACTTTCTCAATATCAAGAGTTGATTACACTATGTTTAAAATCACTGTCTGAGCAAAAGCTTGCAGAAATCCCTATCATATCCCAGGCTCACTGAAAGGCGAAGCCATTTTCTGTCCTTAAGCACTTGTTAAGCCTTGTAACAAGTTCCAGCAAGCAGTAACAAAGCAGGTATAATTTATACAAGTTATGGTGGGTGGGATTTCTGAATTTACACCATCCTCTGCATTGGTAGAGCGGCCTTGCTTATTCTGTAAACCAAACTCACTCATCAATGGATTTTTAAAATTAACTTATTATTGTATTACATTTGTCCCTTCCCCCCTCACCATTGCTCTCCCCTTCCCCACTCATCATATCCTCTCTCCCATAGTCAATCCCCACATGTTGTCTATGTCCATAGGTGATTTATACTAGTTCCTTGACTAAAGTCTTCCTCTCCTTTGCCACTTTCTCCTCCCTCATTCCCTCTGGTGAATGTCTGTTCCTTATTTCCATGCCTCTGATTCTATTGTGTTTGTTTGTTTTGTTCATTAGTTTCCTGTAGGTGAGATCATAATGGTAACTGTTTTCCACTGCCTGGCTTATTTCACTAAGCATAATACTCTCAAGATCCACTCATACTGTCACAAAAGGTAGGAGTTCCTTTATTCTCTCTGCTGCATAGCATTCCATTGTGAAAATGTACCACAGTTTTTTTATCCATTCGTCCAATGATGTGCAGTTAGGCTGTTTCCAGCACTTGGCTATTGTAAATAGTGCTGTATGAACATAAGAGTGCATAGGTTCTTCTGAATTGGTGTTCCAGGATTCTTAGGGTATGGTCCTAGCAGTGGAATCACTGGATCAAAGGAAAGTTCCACTTTTAGTTTTTTGAGGAAATTCCATACTGTTTTCCACAGTGGTTGCACAAGTCTACATTCCCACCAGCAGTGCACTAGGGCTCCATTTTCTCCACATTCTTGTTAGCACTTGGCATTTGTTAATTTGTTAATAATGGCCAATCTGACTATTGTGAGGTGGTATCTCATTGTGGTTTTAATTTGAATCTCTCATGGCTAGTGATGTTGAGCATTCTTTCATATATCTATGGGCCTTTTGTATGTCCTCCTCAGAGAAGTGTGTGTTCCAGTCTTCTGCTCATTTTTAAATTTTTTAACTGTCTTCCTGGTGTTGAGTTGTATAAGTTCTTTATATATTTTGGAGATCAAACCCTTGCCTGAGGTATCATTGGCAAATATATTTTTCCATATGTTTGTTCCTTTTTTATTTTGGTGATGTTATCTTTAGCTGAGCAGAAACTTTTTAGTTTGGAGCAGTTCCATTAGTTTATTTGTTCCTTTATTCCCCTTGCCCTAGGAGAAATATCGGTGAAAATATTACTGCATGGGATATCTGAAATTGTACTGCCTATGTTTTCCTCTAGGGCTTTTATGGTGGCATAACTTATGTTTAAGTCTTTTATCCATCTTGAGTTTACTCTGGCGTATGGCTTAAGTTGGTGGTCTAGTTTCATTTTTTTTCCCTGCATATCCCTTTCCAATTTGCCTTCAACATCACTTGGTGAAGAGGCTATTTTTACTGCACTTGATGCTCCTTCACTCCTTGTTGAATAATAATTGACCATAGACACCTGGGTTTATTTCTGGGCTCTCTATTCTGCCCCATTGATCTAGATGTCTATTCTTATGCCAGTACCAGGCTGTTTTGATTACAGTGGCCTTGATTATAGATTGATATCTGGTATTGTTATTCTTCCTACTTTGCTTTCTCAAATTTGCTGTGGCTTTTTATGGGCATTTTTGGCTCCATATAAATTTTTGAAGTATTTTTTCTATATCTGTGAAGTCTGTCATTGGTATTTTAATAGGGATTGCATTGAATCTATAGATCGCTTTGGGCAGTATGGACATTTTAATGATGTTTTTTCTTCTCATCTATGAACATGGTAAATGCTTCCATTAACTTCTAACTTTCTTAATTTCTTTCTTCAGTATTCTGTAGTTTTCTCAGTACAGGTCTTTCATGTCCTTGGTTAGGTTTATTCTTAGGTGCTTTATTTTTCTTGTTGCTATAGTAACTGGGATTTATTTTCTAGGATCTATTTCTGATCATTGTTGTACAAGAATGCCTTTGGTTTCTAAATATTGACTTTGTATCCTGCTATTTCACCTAATTCTCTTATTAAACCAAGTAGTTTTTTGGTGAGATCTATAGGGTTTTCTGTGTACACTTTCATGTAATTTGCAAATAATGTCTATTTTACTTCCCACTTTCCAATTTGTATGCCTTTGATTCCTTTTTCTTGTCTGATCGCGATGAGTACAACTTCCAGAATGATGTCGAATAGAAGTGGAAAGAGAGGGCACCTCTGTATTGTTCCTAATCTTAGGGGGAAATCTTTTAGTTTTTTCCTGTTGAGTATGATGTTGGCTTCAGGTTTCACATTTATGGCCTTTATGATGTTGAGGTATGCTCCCTCTATTCCATTTTGCTGAGGGCTTTTATCATAAATGGTTGCTGTACTTTATCAAATGCTTTTTCAGCATCTATTGATATGCTCATATGGTTTTGGTCTTTCAAGTTGTTGATGTGGTGTATTACATTGATTGATTTACAAATGTTGTACCATCCTTGCATCCCTGGGATGAAACCCACTTGATCATGGTGTATGATCTTTGTAATGTACTGCTGAATCCTATTGGCCAATATTTTGTTGAGATCTTAGCATCTATGTTCACCAGAGATATTGGCCTGTAGCTTTCTTTCTTAGTTGTGTCTTGACCTAGTTTGGGGATTAGAATAATATTGGTTTCATAGAAAGAGTTTGGGAGTCTTCCCCCTTCCTGTATTTTTTGGTATAGGTTGAGAAGGATAGGAGTTAGTTCTTTTTTAAATGTTTGGTAAAATTCACCTGTGTATCCATCTGGTCCGGGGCTCTTGTGCTTTGGGAGATTATGGATTAATTCTTCAATTTCACTAGTTGGTATGGGCCTATTCAGGCTTTCTGCTTCTTCTGGGTTCAGTGTTTGTAGATTCTACATTTCCAGAAATGTGTCCATTTCATCCAGGTTGTCATATTTCTTTTTTTCTTTTTTTAATTTTATTGTTGTTGTATTACATCCATCCCCTTTTTGCTCCCCTCTGTCCCCCTTCCCACCCACCCATTCCCCCAAAGTCAATCCCACCTGTTGTCCATGTCCATGGTTCCTTTATACTAGGTTCTTGTTTAAGATGCTCCCCTTCCTTGCCTCTGCCTCCCCCCTCCCCCCAACCACTTTTCCCCTGACCACTGAAGGCCTATTCACTGTATTCATATATTTGGTTCTGTTTTGCTTGTTGTTAGTTTTGCTCATTACTGTCCCGTAATGGGTGAGATCATATGATATTTGTCCTTGAAGTTGTCACATTTCTTGTCATTTAGTTGTTTGTAGTAATTTCTTACAATCCTTTGTATTTCTGAAGTATCAGTTGTGATGTCTCCTTTGTCATTTCTGATTCTGTTTATTTGGGTCCTTGCTCTCTTTTTCTTGATGAGTCTGGATAAAGGCTTATCAATTTTGTTTATTTTTTCAAAGAACCAGCTCCTGGTCCTGTCGATTCTTTGAATTGTAGTTTGAATCTCTGAGTTATTTAGTTCTGCTCTGATCTTGATGATTTCCTTCCTTCTACTTGCTCTGGGCTTTGTTTGTTGTTGCTCCTCTAGTTCTTGCAGCTTTATGGTTAGGTTGTTTGTATAAACTTCTTGTGACCTTTTTAGGTAGGCCTGTATTGCTATAAATTTCCCTCTGAGCACTACCTTTGCTGTGTCCCATAGGTTTTGGGCTGTTGTGTGTTCATTGTCATTTGTTTCCAGGAACTTTTTGATTTCATCTTTGATCTCATTGTTAACCCATGTATTACTTAAAAGCATGTAATTCAGTCTCCATGAGTTAGAGTATTTTTGTATTTTTCCCTTCAGATTAGTTTCTAGTTTCAAGCCATTGTGATCTGAGAAGATGCTTTGTATGATTTCAATTATCCTGCATTTGTGGAGGCTTGTCTTGTGACATACCATGTGGTCTATCTTGGAGAATGATCCATGTGCATTTGAAAAGAATGTGTATTTTGCTTCTGTGGGGTAGAAGACTCTGTATACATCAGTTAGGTCCATTTCCTCTAGAGTGTTGTTCAATGCCACAACATCTTCGGGGATTTTTTGTTTGGAAGATCTGTCCATTGTTTAGAGAGGGGTATTAAAATCCCCTACTATTAGTGTGTTCCTGTCTATATCCTTCTTGAAGTCCACCAAGATTTTCCTTATATATTTGGGAGCTGCTACATTGTGTGCGTATATGTTTACCAGAGTTATTTCTTCATGATGTATTGTTTGTTCCCTTAAGTATTATACAATCTCCTTCTTTATCCCTTTTTATGTCCTTCATTATAAAATCTGTTTTGTCTGAAATCAGTATTGCTACTCCAGCCTTTTTTTCATATCCATTTGCTTGAAATATATTTTTCCATCCCTTCACTCTCAACCTGTGCTGATCTTTTGTTCTGAGGTGGGTCTCTTGAAGACAGCATATATGTCGGTCATGTTTGCTTATCCATTCCGCTACCCTATGTCTTTTGATTGGTGCATTTAATCCATTTACATTTAAGGTTACTATTGATTGATACTTATTCATAGCCATTTTCTCCATTTGTGTCTGTATTCCTCTTTGGCTTTCTCTGCTTCTTCATTTTATTTATTTATTTATTTTTAAAGCAGACCCTTTAGCATTTCTTGCAATGCTGGTTTGGTAGAGATGTATTCTTTTAGTCTTTTTTTGTCTGGGAAACTCCTTATTTCTCCTTCCATCCTGAATGAGAGCCTTGCTGGGTATTGTATCTTTGGTTGCAGGCCTTTGATTCCCATTACTTGAAATACTTTTTGCCATTCCCTTCTGGCTTGAATTATTTCTGTTGAATAATCACTTGATAGCCTTATTGGAGCCCCCTTATATGTTATTTGTTGATTCTCTCTTGATGCTTTTAGGATTCTCTTTTTATCTTTGAAATTTGCCATTTTAATTATAATGTGCCTTGGAGTTGGTCTGTTCTGGCTGATTTTTATTGGGACCCTCTGTGCTTCCTGAACATGATTAATGTTTTCACTCATCATGTTAGGGAAATTTTCTCTCATTACTTTTTTGAACCGGTTTTCCATTCCTTGTTTCTCTTCGCCTTCTGGTATCCCTATGATATGGATGTCATTACATTTCATGTTGTCCTGCAGCTCTCTTAAAACCTCTTTAATCTTGTTCAGCCTTTTTTTCATTTTCTTGTACTGTCTTGGAGTATTTGTCTACGTTGTCCTCCAACTCTCTCATCCAATCCTCTGCTTCCTCTAGTCTGCTATTGATTCCTTCAGCCGCAATTTCTGATTCTTCAATTCAGAAATTGTATTCTTAATTTCCTCCTGGCTCTTACTGATAGTTTCTAAGTTCTTTTTGTAGCTCTCAGTAATTTCCTTGTAACTTCCATGGAGTTGTTTGTAGTTTTCTTTGAGCTGGCTGAGCTCATTGAGCTTCTCTATCATCATTCTTTTGAATTCCTATCTGATATATCATGTGCCTCTCTTTCATTTGGTGATCTTTCTAGGGAGTCTTCCTTTCCTTTTGGTGATGGACTGATTCTTCCCCCCACCCCCCATTTTGGGTATCTGTTGCATCTTGTTTTTTTTTGTTTTTGTTTGTTTGTTTCCCCCTTGGATTAATCTACTTTGCTTCCTTGCCTTTGTTGAGCACCCTTCTGTGTTAGGAGATTTGTGGAGTTCTGTGTTGCAGTATCCTGGATTTTCTCCACATGTTGCTCTTGGGGTGGTCTTTATGTCATTAACTTGGGCAGTCTGGTTGTATTCTGGATAGGTTGTGTATGTTGCTCCTTTCCTTCCAGTTGGCTGACTGCGAGACACTCCTTCTATCCTTTCTCATACACTGTTTTTGAGCTGCTCCTAAAACAGAACCACCAGTCCAGGCAAAATAACCAGACCTTCAGTGATATCTTTCTTTTACTTCCCCTTTCCACTGCCTATGAACGTAGCTATATACCGAAACCCTCCAAGGTAACCCCTGCTCTTAATCACACCCTCAGCTGCAATTGAGTCAGTCTTGATAGGAATGTAGATATATTAAGACTGTTGCACGAGGGGAAAAAATGATTAAGTTGACTAAAGTATAGATAGTTTTGAAGGGTGCTGAGGAGTAGCAAAGATACCAGGGATATGAGAGAGAAAACCAACTTTTCTATTGTATAGAAATGAGGAGAGGGAGAATCAGAAAGCCTCATGTATGAGTGAACAGTGTAAGCCTATGTGTATAGTTGCCGCTTCTGCCTCCCTGTTCACCCTTAATGAGACCTGATTGGTCCAGCGGGAGCCAGGACCTGTGGGCTTTTAGCAGAGAAAGAAAAAAAAAAAAAATAATAATAATAATAATAATAAATAAATAAATAAATAAAGGGTTTAGATGGCTGTTGACCCTTAATGATCCCTGAATGGTCCAGGTGGAACCAGGACCTGTGGACTTTTAGCAGGATAAATAAATAAATAGATAAATAAATAAATAAATAAATAAATAAATAAATAAATAAATAAATGTTTTAGGTGGCTGGGGAGGGGAGGAATGCTTAGATTGAGGACTGGGAATACGTTGTAGCCAGAGAGTGAGTAGACTTTAAATCAAGAATAGGAGGAGGGTCTTGGGTATTTAGGTGGATTGAGATAGGGGAGGATTAAAAATATGTGAGTTGTGATACACTATGGTTTAAACAGATTTAATTAAAATGCACTAATTGTGAGAGTTGGCAGTAACTTTTGAAAAGGATATGTTAGGGAGTAATAGTTCATGTAGCTCTCATTGTAACTCAGGTGCTTGAGATTAGCAGCCATCCATTTCCTGAGTCTACCTCTTTTTCTTGGTCAGGGCTCTGCAGTCTACAGTATAGCTGTGTGATCTTGGAGTGGCTTGGCCTATGATTGTCACAGTCAGTGCTGATCCTGAGTGTCAGCCCCCAGGTAGGCTGGGCTTCCAGTAGCCTAGCTGGGTTTCAGGGTTGCTGGTGTTCTGGAGCCCTCCCTTCTCTGCTTCCCTTTGAAGTCCAGCAGGGTGTTTCTGTGATGACTATAGCTGATCCTTCCCTTCCAGCTCCTGGAGGAGGTTCATGCCTGTGATGGGCACCTGGCTCCCCTGCAGGGTGGCCTGCAAACTAGCTGGCTCCTGTGATGACTGGCCCTGCCCCCACAGCTCCTGGAGGAGGCAGCCCCTGTCTGCCGACAGTGCCCAGGGTCCACCAACAGTGCCTGGCTTCCCCGGGTGAGGGCCAACCCTCCAGGCAGTCCAGCTCTCAGAGGACTCCTTCACACCGTCTCTGTGAAGGGCACTGGGCTCTCCAGAGCATCTGAAGCACAGCCTTTGACACCTGCAGTGGGCATGTCAGATGCTCAGCTGCAAGTTCCTGGCTCACAGTTTGGAGTTTTTGTGGGAGCCTGCAGGTAGGTGTGGGTGTGTGGGGCTGGGCCTACCCCCTTGCAGGGGGTTCAAGCTGCTCTTTCCCTGGTGGCCCAGCAGCACCGTTTTCGGCACACTCGCTGCTCCAGCCGGTGCACTTTACCGCTCCTGTGCTCCTGTTCCCCACAGTTCTCTTCTCGTTTGTCTCTGGCCCAGTGAGGAGCTTCCTCTATCTTTCGCTGGAGTGAGGCTCTCACACAGTTTCTCCCCTGCAGGAGTTCAATTTCTCGTTCCCCCTGGCCTTTGCCCTCACTGTCCACACTTCACTGCTCAGATTTCTAGTCGCCAGGGATCTTGGAGCTGGTTTCAGTTAGACATCCCTCTGGGTAGAGCCGCAACTGCCAAGAGCCAACCTCAGCCTCCTGGCCAATTTGGAACTGTCCCACCTGCTCTCCTATAGGTCTCTGCAGCATCCAGCCTGTGGTCTGCTGAGCCCAGATGCTTACTGCTCCAATTCTTAGGGACCTGCAGATTTCTCGTGCTCCCTATCCTGTCCTCCAGCTGCTCTGGTACTCGAGAACACCATCAGCACTGCTCTCTATTCTGTCACAATCTTTTCTCTCTCCTTGTTTGTCTCTTTTGATGGCCTTTGTTGTGAAGTGTGTTTCATCTGATATGAATATTGCTATGCCAGCTTTATTTCTTTTTTTTTTTTCTTTTAATTTTATTGTTGTTGTATTACATCCATCCCTTTTTTGCTCCCCTCTGTCCCCCTCCCCACCCACCCTTTCCCCCCAAAGTCAATCCCACCTGTTGTCCATGTCCATGGTTCCTTTATACTAGGTTCTTGTCTAAGCTGCTCCCCTTCTTTGCCTCTGCCTCCCCCCAACCCCTTTCCCCCTGACCACTGCAGGTCTATTCCTTGTATTCATACACTTGGTTCTGTTTTGCTTGTTGTTAGTTTTGCTCATTATTGTCTCGTAATGGGTGAGAACATATGATACCTGTCCTTCACTGACTGGCTTATTTCACTAAGCATAATATTCTCCAGTTCCATCCATGTTGTTGCAAAGGGTACAAGTTCCTTCTTTCTTTCTGCCATATAGAATTCCATTGTGTAAATGTACCAAAGTTTTTTGATCCAATCATCCACTGATGGGCACTTAGGCTGTTTCCAG
>PVIW01016444.1:0-16667 GCA_004026585.1 Noctilio leporinus | reverse complement strand
GGAAGGAAGGAAGGAAGGAAGGAAGGAAGGAAGGAAGGAAGGAAGAAAAAAAGAAAGAAGTGGGAGAAAGTCATAAGACAAAGAGAAATCAATATTAATAAAGAAAGGGTTTAGGTGTCTGTTCCCCCTTTATGATTTCTGATTGGTCCAGGTGGAGCCAGAACCTGTGGGCTTTACCAGGAAGAAAAGGAAAAGAAAGAAAAAAAAGAAAAAAAAAAGAGGAAGGAAGAAAAGAATAAAGAAAGGGTGGCTGGGGAAGGGAGGAATACTTAGATTGAGGACTGGGAATGCATTATAGCCACAGAGTGAGTAGACTTTAATTCGAGAGTAGGGGGAGGGTCTTGGGTATTTAGGTGGATTGAGGAATGGGGGGGATTAAGAATATGTGAGAAGTAACTTTTGCAAAGGATATGTTGGGGATTAATAGTTCATATTGCTCTCGGTATAACTCAGGTGCTTGAGATTAGTAGCGATCCCTTTCCTGAGGCTGCCTCTTTTTCTTGGTCAGGACTTTACAGTCTATAGTCTATATTCTAACCGGTCTTGGCGCGTGGCAGGGCCTCTGATTGTTACAGTCAGGGCTTATTCTGAGTGTCTGCCCCCAGGTAGGCTGGGCCTTCCGCAGCCTGGCTGGGATTTAGGGCTGCCGGTATTCTGGATCCTGCAGGGTGCCCCCTCCCACTCCTGGCAGAGTTTCCTGCCCAGGATGAGCACCTAGCACCTGTGCAGGGCAGCCTGCAAATTCGCTGGTCCCTGTGACAACTGGCCCCGCCCCCGCAGTTCCGGGAGGAGGCAGCCCCTGTCAGTCAACACTGTCCAGGGTCAGCCTACACTGTCCCGCCCTTCCAGGGTGGGCACCACTCCTCCAAGCCAACCAGCTCTCCGAGAAGTCCTTTATGCGGCCTCTGTGATGAGCCCCTCCCAGGAGTGGGTGGTGCGGCCTTTGTCTCTGGCAATGGCGGGTCAGTTGCCCCCGCTACTAGTACCCGGCTCGCTGGCTCGCCGTTTGGAGTTTCCGCGGAGCCTGGGGGCCAGTGTGGTTGCGCAGGGCTGGGCCTCCCCCCTCGCAGGGGCTTCTAGCTGCTGTTTCCCTGGTGGCCCAGCAGCACTGTTTTCGGCCCTCTCACCCCCCGGCCAGTGCACTTCCCTGCTCCCCAGCTCCTGCTCCCCGTAAGACTCTTCTCCTCCGCCTCTAGCCCCGCGAGGAGCCTCCTCTCCCTGTTGCCGGAGTGAGTCTCTCACACAGTCCCTCCCCTGCAAGAGTTCAATTCCACGTTCCCTACGGTGTTTGCCCTTGCGGCCAGCACTTCACTGTTGAGACTTCCAGTCACCAGCGAGCCCGGAACTGGCCTCAGTCAAACGCGCCCCTCTGGGCAGAGCCGCCACTGCCCAGAGCCGACCTCGGCCCACCGGCCGGTCGGTCGGGAACGCCTCACCTACTGTCCTGCTGGCCTCCTCTGTCTCTGGGCTGTGCTCCCCTGTGTCCAGATGCTGCCTGTTCCAACTCCTAGGGTTCTGAAGACGTCTCACGCTCCCTATCTTGTCCTCTAGCTGCTTTGGTACTCGAGAACACCATCAGCACTGCTCTCTACCCTGTTGCCATCTCTCTCATTACATTTTTGAACAGGCTTTCCATGCCTTATTTATCTTCTCCTTCTGGTATCCCTATGACACGAATATTATTGCATTTCATGTTGTCCTGCAGCTCTCTTAAAAACTGTTCATTCTTGCCCTGGCTGGTGGCACAGTGGGTAAGGCACTGGCCTGCAAACCAAAGGTCGCAGGTTCGATTCCCCAGCCAGGGCACATAGCAAGGTTGCAAACCAGGTCTCCAGTCAGATCTGTGGCTGGAGTCAGGTGAAGGGCAACCATACATTGATGTTTCTTTCCTTCTCTGCCTTTCTCCCTTCCCCTCTTTCTAGACATAATGAAATAAAAAGAATCATTAAAAAAAAAAATTCTTCATTCTTGTTCAGCCTTTTTCATTCTGTTGCACTGTCGTGGAATATTTTTCTACGTTGTTGTCCTCCAGCTCATTAATCCAATCCTCTGCTTCCTCTAGCCTTCTACTGTTCCTTCTACTGTGTTCTTCAATTCAGAAAGTGTATTCTTCATTTCCTCCTGGCTCTTACTGATAGTTTCTATGTCCTTTTTAATGCTGGTGTAGTTCTCAGTAAGTTCCTTGTAGCTTCCCTGGAGTTCTTCATAGTTTCCCTGGAGTTGTTTGTAATTTTCTTTGAGCGTCTCCATCATCATTATTTTGAATTCCATACCTGATAGTTTGCTTGCCTGTTTCATTTAGTGATCTTTCTGGGGATTCCTCCTTTCCTTTTCGTGATGTACTATTTTTTTTTTTTTAAACTTAGGTATATATACATACACACCTTTACATTAATTTTTTTAAAGATTTTATTTCATTATTTTTAGAAGGAGGGGAAGGGAGAGAGGCAGAGAGGGAGAGAGACATCAGTGTATGGTTGCTTTTTACCTGCCTCCAGCCACAGACCTGACTGGAGACCTGGTTTGCAACCTGGTTATGTGCCCTGGCTGGGGAATCGAACCAGCGACCTTTGGGTTCGCAGGCCGGCACTTTATGCACTGTGCTACCAGCCAGGGCTGACTATTTCTTTTTCTCCCCATTTTTAGGTTTCACTGTAATCCAATCATACTGTGATCAGCTGCTAGGCAAAGGAACTGCTCGGCTGGAAGAATTGATTTAGTCGTAATCCTATCAATCTGTGATCCATCACCAGGCTCAGATGCCACTTTGGGTGACTGATTCAGTTGTAAATCAGTAAATCAGCTACCAAACTCAGGCTCTGCTGGACTAGACAGAGAAGTTCAATTGTAATCCAATGGATCAGTCACCAGCTCAGGTGCAGCCTGGTGGAACAGATTCAGATGTAAATTGATGAATCTGTGATCATCTGCTAGGCTCAGACACCACTGGGCTAGACAGCAAGGTACAATTGTAATCCAATGAATCTGTGGTTAGCCAGCAGGCTTAGAAGGTACTGGGCTCAACTGTAAGATTCTATTGCAAGCCAATAAATCTGTGATCAGCTGCCAGGCTAAAGGCCACTGGGCTAGACTGAAAGATTCAGCTGTAATCCAATGAGTTTGTGATTAGCCACCAGGCCCAGAGGCCAGTGGGCAGGACAAACCAACTCAGGTGTGAACCAATGAATCCACCATCAGCTACCAGGCTCACTTGCCAGTGTGTGGGGCTGACTCTCTGACCCAGCTGTAAATCAGAAAGTTTGTAATCAGCTGCCAGGCCCAGTCTCTGCTGAGCGAGAAGAACTGACTAAGTTGCAAAACAATGAATCCATGATCAGCCACCAGGCTTGCACGCCACCGTGCGGGGCTGACTGACCTAGCCGTAGGTCAGAGAGTTTGTAATCCAGAGCCTGCCCCATGGTGCTGCTGGGCAAGAGACACCTCTTTAGGTGCCAACTATTGTATCTAAGCTCAGATGCTACAGGGATGGAGAGATTTATTTAGATGTAAATCAAAGAATTGTGATCAGGCACCAGGCTCAGGCGCCTCTGGGTAGGGCAGATTGCTTCCAGTGGGCGGGGCTCTAAGGACTCATCCGGAAGCCGCTTGGCACAGAGCAGTCCCCTTGAGGTGTGGGCGATGAGTCAGCCGCCCCACAGCCGCTTCCTTACTTCTCTCCTCCAAGCCACTGCTGCCAACTATCCCCACATGTCTCCAGTCCTCTCTGCCCTCCCTCCACTGGAGCCCAGGGTAGGTGGGTGCCGATGTGTTGTTGTGGTCACCCTAGTAGTTCTGTGTCTCCAACTCTCTCTTAGGTTAGTAAACTCCACGGCTTTCCATCCTTCTCAGCTGGATGCTGCTCTGCTCTCCAGGGTGTTGCTGTAGTTGGGAATCCCAGCCAGGGGACCAGACCCCCCTTCTCAGGTGGAGCCCCCGGCAACGTCCCTTCGACTGCAGCCTCTGGTGGGGGCCCAGCCCTCTCGTGTTTCGACAATTCCTACCAGTCACGTTGTGATGCAGCTGTCTGTGGTTATAGGACTTCTTTCCAGCTGGCGTTCTGTTGGTAATTCCAGCTGACATTTTCTCCAAAAAAGTAATTCCAGATGCTACCTGGGAGGAGATTGGTGTAGCTCCACTCACTCCTCCGCCATCTTGCTGGCCTCTTATAATTTTCTGAGTACAGGTCTTTTAAATCCTTAGTTAGGTTTATTCCTAGGTATTCTATCCTTTTTGAAGCAATTGTGAATGGAATTGTTTTCTTAATTTCCCTTTCTGTTAGTTCATTATTGGTATATAAAAATGCAACTGATTTCTGGATATTAATTTTGTATTCTGCTACTTCTCTGAATTCATTTACCGGGTCTAGTAGTTTCTTGGTGGAATCTTTGGGGTTCTCTGTGTTCAGTATCATGCCATTTTCAAATAATGACAATTTTATTTCTTCCTTTTCAATTTGGATGCCTTTTATCCTTCTTGTCTGATTGCTGTGGCTAGGACTTCCAGTACTATGTTGAATAAAGGAGGTGAAAGGAGATATCCCTGTCTTGCTCTTTATCTTAAGGGGAACACTTGTAGTTTTTGCCCATTGAGGCTGATACTGGTTTGTCATATATGGCCTTTATTATGTTAGGTACATTCCCTCTAGGCCCACTTTGCTGAGAGTGTTTATCATAAATGGGTGCTGGATTTTATTAAAAGCCTTTTTCTGCATCTATCGATATGATCACATGTATTTTATACTTTATTTTATTGACTTTTTAAAAAATATTTTATTTATTATTTTTCAGAGAGAGGGGAAGAGAGAGAGGCAGAGAGGGAGAGAGACATCAGGGCATGGTTGCCTTTCACCTGCCTCCAGCTATAGACCTAGCTGGAGACCTGGTTTGCAACCTGGCCACATGCCCTCGCTGGGAATTGAACCTGTGACCTTTGGATTTGCAGGCCGGTGCCTTATCCACTGAGCCACCAGCCAGGGCTATACTTCATTTTTTAATGTGGTGAATCACATTTATTGATTTGCAAATGTACCAACCTTGCATTCCCAGAATAAATTCCACTTAATCATAGTGTATGATCTTTTTGATGCATTGCTGTATTTGGTTTGCTAATATCTTGTTGAGGACTTTAGCATCTGTCTTCATCAGAGGTAATTTTCTTTCTTTGTGGTGTCTTTATCTGGTTTTGGAATTAGGATAATGCTGGCCTCGTAAAATTCCCTCCTCTTGAATTTTTGAAATAGCTGAAGGAGGGGTGTTAGTTCTTCTTGGAATGTTTGGTAAAATTCACCTGTGAAGCCACCTGGTCCTGGGCTTTTGTTTGTTGGGAATTCTTTGATTATTGCTTCAGTTTCATTAGGTATGATCTGTCTATTCAGATTCTTCGATTCTTTCTGATTTATTTTTGGATGATTGTGTGTCTCTAGGAATTTTCCATTTCATCCAGGTTGTCCAGTTTGTTGGCATGTAATTGTTCCTAATATTTTCTTACAATCCTTTGTATTTCTTTGGTGTCAGTTGTTATTTCTCCCCTTTCATTTCTGATTTTATTTATTTGGGTCTTTTTCCTTTTTTTTTCCCTGGTGAATCTGGTTAAAGGTTTGCCAATCTTCTTTATCTTTTCAAAGAACCAACTCTTGGATTCATTGATCTTTTGTATCTTTTATTTATTATTTTCAGAGAGAAGGATGGAAGGAGGAAGAAAGGAAGAGAGACATCAATGTATGGTTGCTTTTTCACCTGCCTCCAGCTAAGGACCTGGCTGGAGATTTGGCTTGTAACCTGGTTATGTGCCTTGACAGGGGAATCAAACCAGCGACCTTTTTGGTTTGCAGGCTGGTGCCAAATGCACTGATCGTATCATTTTTTAAAACTCTATTTTATTTAGTTCTGCTCTAATCTTTATTATGTCTGGCTTTCTAGTCACTTTGGGCTTTGTTGTTTTTTTTCAAGTTCCTTTAAGTGTAAAATTAGATTATTTGAACTCTTTCTTGTTTTATTGAGATAGGCCTGTAATGTTATGACTTTCCCTCTTGGAATTGCTTTCCCTGTGTCCCACAGACTTTGGATTGTTGTGTCCACATTTTCATTTGTTTCAAAGTATCTTTTGATTTCTTCCTTGATCTCAATGTTAACCCATTCATTGTTAAATAGCATGTTATTTAGCTTCCATGTCTTTGGGTGTTTTTCAGCATTCTTATGATTGATCAGAGAAGATGCTTGATGTGATTTTAATCTTCTTAAATTTATTGGAACTTATTGTGTGTCCTAACATGGACAATTCTAGAAAACGTTCCATGCACACTTGAAAAGTATTTATATTCTGCTGCTTTGGGGTGAAGTGCTCTGAAGATATCAATTAAACCCATTTGGTCTAGTGTTGAAGGGTACTGTCTCCTTGTTGATTTTTCTGCCTGGAAGATCTATTCATTGAAATCAATGGAGTGTTAGAATCCCCAACTATGACTATATTTCTGTTGATTTCTTTCTTTATGTTCATCAAGATGTGCTTAACATATTTAGGTGCCCCTCTATTGGGTGTGTAAAGGTTTACTAGGGTTATATCCTCTTGTTGGATTGTCCCGTTTATCATTTTGTAATGTATTATTTTGTAGTGTCCTTCTTTGTCTCTTACTCCAGCTTTGGTTTTAAAGTCAATTTTATGGGATATAAATACTGCTACCCTAGCTTTCTTTTTATTTTTCTTTCAATTTGCATGAAATATCTTTTTCTAAACCTTTACTTTTAGTCTGCATATATCCTTCAATCTGAGGTGGGTCTCTTGGAGGCAGATTATATATGGGTCTTATCTTCTTATCTGTTCAGCTACCCTCAGTCTTTTGGTCAGAGCATTTAAGCCATTTATATTTAACGTGATTATTGATAGATATGTATGTAGTACCATTTCATTGTTAGACTGTTTTCCCCTTTCCTCCTCCTCCTCCTCCCCTCCTCCTCCTCTTTCTCCTTCTTCTTCTTCTTCTCCTTCTTCTTCTTCTTCTTCTTCTTCTTCTTCTTCTTCTTCTTCTTCTCCTTCTCCTTCTCCTTCTCCTTCTCCTTCTCCTTCTCCTTCTCCTTCTCCTTCTCCTTCTCCTTCTCCTTCTCCTTCTTCTTCTTCTTCTTCTTCTTCTTCCTCTTCTTCTTCCTCTTCTTCTTCCTCTTCCTCTTCTTCCTCGTCCTCCTGCAAGCCCTTTAATATTTGTTTTTCAGTAGTGGTTTGGAAGCTTATTATTTCTCCTTTAATTTTAAATGATAGCCTTGCTGGATAAAATAGTCTTGGCTTTAAGTCCTTGCTTTTCATCAGCTTGAATATTTCACACTACTCCCTTACGGCTTGAAATGTTTCTGTTGGGTAATCAGATGCCAGTTCAATTGGTGCTCCCTTGGAGGTAACACCCTGCTTTTCTCTTGTGGCTTTTAGGATTCTCTCCTTGTCTTTAAGCCTTATCATGTTAATTATGATGTGTCTCAGTTTAGGCCTTTTTGGGTTCAAGTTGCTTGGGACTCTCTGAGATTCCTGGACTTGTGTGACATTTTTCTTCACCAGATTATGAAAGTTTTCAGTCATTATTTCTTCAAATAGGTTCTTGATCCCTTGCTTGCTGTCTTCTCTTTCTGGTATTCCCATGATATAGATATTGTTATGCTTCATGTTATCCAAAATATTTCTTAAGCTAACCTCATTTTTTATTTTTTAAAATATTTTATTCATTTCTTTTAGATAGAAGGGCAGGGAGGGAGGAAGAAGGGGAGAGAAACATCAATGTATGGTTGCCTTTCACCTGCCTCCAGCTACAGACCTAGCTGGAGACCTGGCTTGCAACCTGGTTATGTGCCCTGACTGGGAATTGCACCAGTGACCTTTGGGTTCATAGGCTGGTGCCATTCCACTGAGTTACCAGCCAGGGCCTTTATTCATTGTTTAAAATTCTTTTTCCCTTTTGCTGCTCTGCCTGGGTGTTTTTTCTGCCTTGTCTTTTGAAACACTAATTCTATCCTTTGCTTCACCTAACCTACTGTTTATTCCTTCCAGTGTGTTATTTATTTCAGATATTGCATTCTTTATTTTATTTTATTTTATTTTTTAATTTTACTGTTGTTGTATTACATCCATCTCCTTTTTGCTCCCCTTTGTCCCCCTCCCCACCCACTCATTCCCCCCAAAGTCAATCCCACCTGTTGTCCATGGCATTCTTTATTTTAGACCGGTCCTTTTTTAATGGTTTCTATGTCTTTGTTTCATGCTGTTAAGTATCCTTATAATCTTTATTCTAAACTATCTGATAAATTGCTTCTTTCATTTCATTATTTTTTTCTGGAAAATTCACTTGTTCTTTCATTTGGGGCCTGTTTCTTTGTCTTCCCATGTTGACTGCTTTGTATTTTCTGTCTTAGATGTTAAACTGATCAGTCATTAAACCGATCAGTTGTTAATCTAATCAATTTTAATCAGCAACCTGGCTTAAGTACCATAACCAAGTGAAGCAGTAATTCCTGCAGCACAGCTATTGTTTGCCCTCAAGTTGATGCTACTTGGAGGCGAGCCCTCTGCCTGAGCGAGATGGCTCCTGCAGTATGTAGGATGACTCAGAATGGGGATCCTGGTGACTATTCCTTCAGTTCTCTCCCCAGAGTCATCAACCCCAGACTCTCCTCAAGTGTCTCTAGTCCACTCTGCCCTCTCTCTGCCAGAGCCCAGGGTGTCTGGAAACAAAATATTGTTCATTGGCCCTTTAAAGGCTCTCTGAATCTCCAGCCACCCCTCCCTGGCAGACAGAAACACTGTTGCCTTTCATAGCTGGATGTTATCTAGATTCCTTTCTGGCTCTGGTGCTGTTGGCTGGGAGTCCAGCCTGGAGTTAAGAACCCACACATCTCAGGGGGAACCCTGACTGCTGAAACATCCCTGTGCCATTTCAGTTGCTGCCCATGGGAGCCCAGCCAGCTCTCTGCCACCTCTTCCACATTCTGTATCATTCACATCATGGTAAAATGGTTCACTCTGTCTGTCCATGATTATAAGGCTTCTCTCCAGCCAACGTTGTTGATTATTCTGGATAATTTCTTTACATTTTGGTTGTAATTCCAGATTGGTCCTGGGAGGAGGTTAGTGTAGCTCCGCTTACTCCTTCACCATCTTGGATCTTAAATATCCAAGGTTGGTTTAAAATGCAAAAATTAATTTATGTAATACACTGTTAAAAGAATAAAGAACAAAAGCATATGATTATATTGATAGACACATACAAAGCATTTAATAAAAACCTAACACCCTTTCATGATTAAAAATATCAACAAAATAAAAGTGGAAGAAAACTTTTTCAATCTTCAAAGGCCATTTTTGAGAAACTCACAGGTAATAGCATACTTGATGGTAAAAGACTAAAAGCTTTCCTCCTGAGAGCAGAAACAGAACAAGGATGTTGGTTCTTGAAATGTCTATCACTGGACGAGAGGTTTTAGCCAGGACAATGAAGCAAAGAGAAAAATAAAAAAGAATTAAGAGGCATCCAGATTGGAAAAGAAGATGTAAAACTGTTTTGGATGCACAAAAAAATAAAAATAAAAACCAACCAAACAAAAACCTATTAGAACTAATAAGTGAGTTCAGTAAGGTTGCAGGATACAAGATCAATTTTTTATACAAAATATACAATGAACTGAATTTAAAAAATAATTTATTTTCAATTACAGTTGAGGTACAATATTATATTAGTTTCAAGTGTACAAACCAGTAAGTAGACATTTATATAACTTACAATGTGATCACCCTGGTAAGTCCAGTCAGTATCCATCTGACACTATATATAGTTATTACAATGTTACTATATTTCCTATGCTGTATTTTATATCCCCAACCAGTGACTATTTAGTAACTGTCAGTTTGTCCTTCTTCTTTTTTATTTTTTTTTTAAAGATTGTATTTATTATTTTTAGAGAGAGGGGTAGGGAAAGAGGCTGAGAGGGAGAGAGACATTGGTGTATGTATGGCTAGCTTTCACCTGCCTCCAGCCATGGACCTGGCTGGAGACCTGGCTTGTAACTTGCTTATGTGCCCTTGCTGGGGAATCAAACCAGCGACCTTTGGGTTCACAGTCTGGCGCCTTATGCATTGTGCCACCAGCCAGGGCAGTTTGTCCTTCTTAATCCCTTCACCTTTTTCACCCATCTCTTTAACAGCCCCACCCCCACCAACCTGGCAACTGTCAAAATTTTTTCTGTATCCTTTAGTCTGTTTCTGTTCTGTTTGCTCATTTATTTTATTTTTTAGATTCCACATATATATTAAATCATACACTATTTGTCTTTCTCTGTCTGACTTATTTAACTCATCATAATAACCTCCAGGTCCATCTATGTTGTTGCAGATGGCAAGATTTTATTCTTTTTTATGATTGTGTCACATTCCATTGTATACAGAGTGTGCACGATCAAATGGCAAAATTTTAGTAAAATAAACAACATACCACAAAAGTGTTATATTTTGAAATAAATTTATTCTTATATATAAATATATAACATAGTCATTATTTTTTAAATTGTTCAAAAATGTTTCCATCTGCTGCAATTATAGACTCAATTCAACTTTGGAATTTTGGGTACGCTTTAATGAACTTTTCTTTATCCATGGACATCATCATGTTTTCAATCTTAGCTTTAACAGCCTCTTTATTGGAATGAGGTTGTTTATTAACTTCTCTCTCACAAACACTCCATACATAATAGCCTCAAAGATTGGCATCTGGTGAACTAGGTGGTCAGATTTCCTTTGACCAGAATTCAGGAACATTGACTGAGAATTCTTGTACCTTTTGGCATCCTGTGCTGGTGCACCGTCTTGTTGGAAGATAAAATGACATCCATTTGGGACTTGCTTCATCCATGGTACAACTACTTCTCTCAAAACATCAAGGTAAACATCCTGGATCTTCGTTGATGATCTCCTGGATTCTGTATACAATATTTGGACTTGTGCGATCCTTGTGTACCTTATGCATTTTCCTTGTTGTGGCAACATCAAGATCAGCATCAGATACCTTCTTCACATTGTAAACTGTATGTAAAGGGATGTTATTGAAATCTGCAGTTTCCTTAGCAGTTTGTCCTACACGCAGTCCAGAAATTATGGTTGCTCTAACATTGTATTCCTTCGACATGAAGGTTGCTCTCAGAATTTAATATTTATATTGAAAACAATGATGTTAAATCATAACCTTAGAAACATAGTTTTTCAAAATTAAGAAGCACATGAAATAAAGAGATGCAAATTTATTGCCAATTGATCACATGCACCCTCTATATGCATTTCTCCTTTTTTATCTCTTCATCTATTTGTGTGCACTTTAGTTGCTTCCATACCTTGGTTATTCTAAATAATGTTTCAATGAATATATGGATGCATATGTCTTTTTGAGTTACTGTTTGTGTTGCTTCAAATAAATACCCAGAAGTGGAATTGCTGGATCTTTCTTTGTCTCTTCTTATAGCCTTTGTTTTAAAGCCTATTTTGTCTGGTGTAAATATTTGTCCCAGCTTTTCTGTTTAAGAAACATCTCATCCCTTTGCTCTTAGTCTGTGTGTGTCTTAAAACCTAAACTGAGTGTTTTGTAGGCAGCATATGTAATCTTGTTTTCTTACTGCTTTGGTCATCCTATATCTTTTGTTTGAAGCATTTAAAGTAACTGTTGGCATAAATCTAGTTTTGTCATTTTATTATGTTTTCCCATTCTTCCTTTTTTTTTCTTTTTAATTTTATTGTTGTATTACATCCATCCCCCTTTCCACCACCCCCCATCCCCTTCCCCACCCACCCACTCCCCTCCAAAGTCAATCTCATTTGTCCATGTCCATGGTTTCTCTTTCTTTCTTTCTCTCTTTCTTTCTTTCTTTTTTTCCTTCTTTCTTTTCTTTCTTTCTTTCTTTCTTTCTTTCTTTCTTTCTTTCTTTCTTTCTTTCTTTTCCTTCCTTCCTTCCTTCCTTCCTTCCTTCCTTCCTTCCTTCCTTCCTTCCTTCCTTCCTTCCTTCTCTTTCTTGAGTGGAAACTGTCTGCAACAATTTTTCTTTCTTCAAGGCTGAAAATCTGCACATAGACAGGGTAACTGATTAGCATAATAAAAATACACCCATCCACATAGCCAAGGTTTCCATCAGGTTCCATGATGAGTATAAGGTACACCACATTCTATTCTTCAGGTGCATTTTCTTGTGCGTCTGTGGGGTTATGATCAATTCTTCCTGGAAATATTAAGCTTCTCACAAACTGCCTTCTTGATTGGCAAATATGGTGATATTTCTTTAGGTTCTGTGTAGAGGGAAAGTGAAACATATGCATTGAATTAGCAATTTTAACTCTCCTTTGATGCCTATTGTTGTAATATATAGGTATTGTCATCTTGTGGTAAAATCTCATGTCATACATTTTCATGAGCATTTCACTGATTCACAAGAAAGAAACCACAACAGTAAAGAATAAAAAAATGAAAGAAAGAAAGAAAGGAAAGCTTGAAGGTATGACTCTAATTTTCAAAGTTAGGCTTAACTCCATGATTATACAGTTTGTCCTCAAACAGAACTTCTTCCAAAAACTTAATCTGTTCTGTAACTTTTAATGTCCTTGTACCTCTATGATCTGTTGTAGGTATCTTTCCTATAACCTCTAACCTAAGTAACTCTCCCAATAATATTCCGTTATAATCTGCTGTATAGTTGTATGATTTAATAACCTCCTTGCATGTTCATCCTCCTTCCTGCTTCCGGTCACTCTTGAGCACAGGTTCCTTAAGGATTCCTTGGTAGCCATTTACACATCTGCATGCCCCTGTAGCACTGAACTCAAACCCAAGACCAGAACCATGCTGCTCTGGGAGCTGTGGATCACGACCAAGGTAGGTCCTAATGTTTTTCCTTCTTAAAGAGGCCCTAAATATGCAGAGAAAACACCCACTAACTGCACACAAAGGCTTTCTGAGGCAGCAAAGGAGTGCAACCTATCTCTCACTGGAGGCCCCATTCCTGAGGAGGACTTTAGGACACTACATGACACCTGTGCCGTGTTTGGGCCTGATGGAACTTGACTGGTGAAACACAGGAAGATCCATCTGTTAGACACTGATGTTCCTGGGAAAATTACATTTCTAGAATGTAAAACCTTGGGTACTGGTGATAGTTTCTCTGTATTTGAGACTCCTTACTGCACCATGGGCCTGGGCATCTGCTATGATTTCCACTTTGCAGAACCTGTCAAGTCTATGCACTAAGAGGGTGCACGCTGGTGGTATATCCTGAAGCTTTTAATTTAGCCATTGGACCAGCTCACTGCACATTGCTTCAGCAAGGCCCAGCTATTGATAATCAGGCATATGTGGCTGCCACATCTCCTACCTTGGATGACAAAGCCTCCTAAATTGTCTGGGGACACCGCAACAATATGAATGCTTGCATGAAGGTTCTTGCCAAAGCTGGCCCTGAAGAAGCAATGGTGAATCAGGTGAATAGGCCTGAAGAAAATGGCTGGAATACGCCAGCAGATCCCCATTTTTAGCCAGAAGTGATCAGACCTCCATGAAGTGAAGGTGAGAAAGCCCTAGGTTTGATTCCAATGTGCCATGAAATAGGAAGATGTATTTCTGCAACATCAACTCCCTGCTGAAATCTTTAATGAAGATCCTTTTTTAAAATTTATTTAATTCCAGCCTTTTCCCTTCCTGAGCACTCTGTTGAGATGATGAAGCTTCAGCACAGATATTCCCCACCCAATATTAAATAGGCACAAGGAACTCAGGCTGCCACAGAACAGCAGAAGGAGGGGTGGCTCTAAAGCTTAAAGTGCCTCAGGGCAGCTGGTAAAAGCATCAGATTGGGTATCCTGGTGGTTGAGTCACCAGATACAAATGTACTTAGATCATAAACCTTTTATCTCATTCCCAGAATTGAAATCCATTTTGTAGAGTGCCTTAAAGGTATGTTTTTGGTCTGTGCGTAGCTGTAGGGAACAAAGTGATGGGTACTTGATGTTCGCTATAGGATATGGCAGCAGCCTTCAAAAAGAAGCTGGGGAGTCAAGCCTGAACTTTCCTGGTCTTGGGGGAAAGGCTGTCCACAAGGACCCTCGTGGGAGAAAGGCAGCGGCAGCGTTTGGTCAGGCAACTAATGCATGTCTCTGCAAAAATCGGCTCTCTCACACACGCCCGACCAGGGACCACCCAACCTTTTGCTTTGTGGGACAGCGTCCAATCAACTGAGCCACACTGGTCAGGACTGAATTTCTTTCTTGAAAGGAACAAGCATCTGAGAGTCTCTTTTCTTTTTTGTTTTTCTCCCTAATAATAAATACTTTGTAGCTTGATAAAGGGAAGGTTTTGGCCTGGTGGTTCTCATAATTCTTTTTGCACAGTTAAAAATTAAGAATTCCAATGAACTTTTGTTTATGTATGTTATAGCTAATGGTGTGCTGGTCAATGTTTAAGAACCAACTCTCTGAAAAAAAGCCATGCTTTTGTAGTGGCATTTGCCAATTTCTGTGGTGTAAAAACTTTCACCATGCCCAAGTTCTATCTATCAATATGACACCTGTACAGAGCTGAGATAGATGTGCACAACCTGACACTTGCATACATCCATGAAACCCTTTAATCAAGGTAATGAACATACCCATCTCCTCAAAGTTTCCTTGTGCTCTTTTGTAATTCCTTCAAGCTATTCTTCTTGTCCCCCATGCAGTCACTGATTGGCTTTGTCACTTCAAATTAGTTTGAATTTTTTAGAATTATGTAAAAATGCAATCGTACCATATTTATACTTAAAAATTTTTAATGAATTTATTTGAGCCAAAACTGATGAGAATTGCTGGGAAGCAAGATCTTAAATCCCCTGTTACTGAGCAGCAAGTGAGGTCCTGCTGCCTGCCACCCTCTAGGCAAAATTCCAGAGGCAAAGGTTTGATGATAAAAGAAAGGGGTCTTTATTCAAAATCTGTCATTTAAGCCTATCAAGTCACAGCTTTAATCACTTAAGCTTATCAATAAGGTTAAACTCTTAACACCTGGGTTCTCCTATTATTCCCCTATTACTTTTTCTGAACTTATTTCTATACAGTTAGTATACTGACTAAAACAACATAGTACACAAAAGCTACACAATTCTGGAACAATGGCAGGCTTCCGCCTCAGAGCCTGTTTCCTCTAGGACACCCAAAGAATGAACCTGCCACCCTTTGCCAGGCCAGCCCGATCTCAGGCTGTGCCCAGAGCTCCTTCCCATCCAAACTACCATCCATTGGGAAACACAGGCAGCTGCAGCACCATCACCTGGGCATCCTAAAGGAAGAAGAGCCCAACAGCCAGAGAGAGCCCCCTTTTTCTAATTTAAAATGTTTTGGCCCATAATACCATGCACTCTGGAGGCTTTCAGCTTCTTGGCCAATCCTGTCCTAGACCAGTTACTGTTGCCTCAGCAACCTCCTCCTATGGCCCCTCCCTGCTTGCCCCCGTGGTCTAATCAAATCTCCCTGTATCACTCCCACCATACCTATACATTTTGTTTGTTTCACTCATCATCATTTGGAGATTTATCCCTGTGTGTGCATCAGTAATTCATTCCTTCTTTATTGCTGAGTAATGGTTCATTATATGGATATACTATCATTTTTCCATTCACCTATTGATAAACATCTGAGTTTGCACTTTTTGGCTAGACCAATAAAGCTTCCAGAAATGTTAACAAAAAAGACAAAATGGGAGAAACTATTTGCAAATCATGTATGTGATAATTCTAGGATCCAGAATATATAAAGAAATTTCATAACTCAATGATAAAAAAGACAAATGATCCAATGTTTTTAATGGGCAAAGGATTCGAATGGATATTTCTCCAAAGAAGATACCCAATAACAAGTCACATGGCTTATAAGCTGATGTCGTGTAGAGAGGTGAAGCAGCCATGACGGCATGGCAGGATGCATTTCCCGCGGCCAGTACATGGCTGGGAAGGCACAGTCCCTTCCAGCTGCCCCTGTGGTACTGCCCACACTGTGCCAGGGTCCTTAGTGAGGAAAATGGCACTGAAGTTTTTCTTGAACATGCTGGTTCTACCCAGTGGAGATGCTTTTTAGGGGTATCAGATCTCACATCATATCCAAAAAAATGCTGGAGGACTTCTTTCTTTTCTTTTCTTTTCTTTCTTTTTTTTTTTGTTGTTGTTTTTGATGGTCCCCCTTTTAATTTAATTTAATTTTTTATTTATTTATTTTTAATTTTATTGTTGTTGTATTACATCCATCCCCTTTTTGCTCCCCTCTGTCCCCCTCCCCACCCACCCATTCCCCACAAAGTCAATCCCACCTGTTGTCCATGTCCATGGTTCCTTTATACTAGGTTCTTGTCTAAGCTGCTCCCCTTCTTTGCCTCTACCTCCCCCTCCCCCCTCCCCCATTCCCCTGACCACTGCAGGCCTATTCCTTGTATTCATATACTTGATTCTGTTTTGCTTGTTGTTAGTTTTGCTCATTATTGTCCCGTAATGGGTGAGATCATATGATATTTGTCCTTCACTGACTGGTTTATTTCACTAAGCATAATACTCTCCAGTTCCATCCATGTTGTTGCAAAGGGTACAAGTTCCTTCTTTCTTTCTGCTATATAGAATTCCATTGTGTAAATGTACCAAAGTTTTTTG
>PVIW01016443.1:0-16673 GCA_004026585.1 Noctilio leporinus | reverse complement strand
TATTGGTATACAAAAATGCTTTTGATTTCTGGATATTGATTTTATACCCAGCTATTTTGCTAAATTTGCTTATTAGGTCGAGTAAGTTTTTGGTGGAGCCAATCGGGTTTTGTATGTACACTATCATATCATCTGCAAATAATGACAGTTTGACTTCCTCCTTTCCAATTTGGATACCTTTGATTCCTTTTTCTTCTCTTGAATTGTTTGATTTGCATAATCATTTGATAGCCTTATTGGAGCCCCCTTATATATTATTTGTTGTTTCTCTCTTGACACTTTTAGGATTGTCTCTTTGTAGTTGAAGTTTGCCATTTTAATTATAATGTGCCTTGGTGTTGGTCTGTTTGGATTGATATTCATTGGGACCCTCTGTGCTTCCTGAACCTGATTAATGTTTTCACTCATCATGTTAGGGAAATTTTCTATCATGACTTTTTTGAACAGGTTTTCCATTCCTTGTTTCTCTTCTCCTTCTTGTATCCCTATGACAAGGATGTTGTTACATTTCATGTTGTCCTGCAGCTCTCTTAAACCCTCATCAATCTTGTTCAGCCTTTTTTCATTCTCTTGTACTGTCTTGGAGTATTCGTGTACATTGTCCTCCAACTTGCAGATCCAGTCCTCTGCTTCCTCTAACCTACTGTTGATTCCTTCTACTGTATTTTTCAATTCAGAAATTGTATTCTTCATTTCCTCCTGATAATTTGTAAGTCCTTTTCGATGCTGGTGTAGCTCTCAGTAAGCTTCTTGCAACTTTCCTGGAGTTGCTTATAGTTTTCTTTGAATTGGCTGAGCTCATTGATTTTCTCTACCATCATTCTTTTGAATTCCATATCTGATCTATCATTTGACTCTGTTTCATTTGGTGATCTTTCTGGGTATTCCTCCTTTCCTTTTGGTGATGGACTGATTCTTTTCTTTGTCCATTTTGGGTGTCTGTTTTTGCTTATTTTTATTAGTTTTTGTTTTTGTTTTTCCTTTGGATTAATCTGCTGTGCTTCCTTGCCTTTGTTGAGCACCCTCCTGTGTTAGGAGATTTGTGGTGTTCAGTGTTGCAGTATCCTAGATTTTTCTCCCTTGTTGTTCTTTGGGTGGCCTTTATGTCATTAACTTGAGCTATCTGGTTGCATTCTGGATTGGTTGTATATGTTGCTCCTTTCCTTCTAGTTGGCTGATTGAGAGACACTCCATCTATCCTTTCTCATACACTGTTTTTAAGCTGCTCCTAAAACAGAACCACCAGTCCAGGCAAAATAACCATACCTTCAGTGATATCTTTCTCTTTTACTTCTTCTTTCGGCTGCCTATGAATGTAACTATATACTCAAACCCTCCAAGGTGACCCCTGCTCTTAATTCCACCCTCAGCTGCAATTGAGCCAGTCTTGATAGGGATGTAGATATATTAAGACTGTTGTACGAGGAGAAAAACTGATTAAGTTGACTAAAGTATAGATAGTTTTGAAGGGTACTGAGGAGTAGCAAATATAGCAGGGATATGAAAGAGAAAACCAGCTTTTCTATTCTATAGAAATGAGGAGAGGGAGAATCAGAAAGCCTCAAGTACAAGTGAACAGTGTAAGCCTGTATGTATAGTTGCCACATCTATTTCCCTGTTCACCCTTAATGATCCCTGATTGGTCCAGGTGGAGCCAGGACCTGTGGACTTTTAGCAGAGAAAAACAAAAGTAATAATGATAATCATAAAGAAAGGATTTAGGTGGCTGTTCACCCTTAATAATCTCTGATTGTTCCAGATCAAGCCAAGAGCTATGAGTTTTTTGCTGAAAAAATAAAAACTAAAATAATAATAATAATTAAAAAAGGGTTTAGGTGGCTGTTCATGCTTAATGATCCCTGATTGGTCCAGGTACAGCCAGGATCTGTAGGCTTTTAGCAGGTAAAATAATAATAATAAAGAAAATGTTTAGGTGGTTGTTCACCCTTTATGATCTATGATTGTTCCAGGTGGAGCCAGAACTTGTGGGCTTTTAGCAGAAATAATAATAATAATAATTATAATAATAAAGAGTTTAGGTGGCTGTTCACCCTTTATGATCTCTGATTGGTCCATGTGCAGCCAGGACCTGTGAGCTTTTAGCAGAAAAAAAGAAAAGAATAAAGAAAGTATTTAGGTGGCTGGGGAGGGGAGGAATACTTAGATTGAGGACTGGGCATGCATTGTAGACAGAGTGAGTAGACTTTAAATCAAGAATAGGGGGAGGGTCTTGGGTATTTAAGTGGATTGAGATAGGGGAGGAGTAAAAATTTGTGAGTTGGGATACACTATGGTATGAATAGTATTTACTTAAAATTCACTAGTTGTGAGGGTTGGAAGTAACTTTTGAGAAGGAAATGTTAGGGATTAATAGTTCATGTAGCTCTCGGTGTATCTTAGGTGCTTGAGATTAGCAGCGATCCATTTCCTGAGTCTGCCTGTTTTTCTTGTTCAGGCCTCTGCAGTCTACAATCTAGCTATGTGGTCTTGGAGTGGCAGGGCCTATGGTTGTCACAATAAGGGCTGATTCTGAGTGTCAGACCCTAGGTAGGCTAGGCCTCCAGTAACATAGCTGGGTTTCACTCCTGCTACTGTTCTGTTGCTCTCCATTCTCTGCTTCCATGTGAAGTCCAGCAGGATGCTTCTGTGATGTCTATAGTTGCTCCTCCACTTCAACTCCTGGAGGAGGTTCCTGCCTGCAATGGGCACTTGGCTCCCCTGTAGGGTGGCCTGCAATTTCCCTGGCTCCTGTGATGACTGGCTCTGCCCTCAAAACTCCCAGAGGAGGTGGCCCCCATCCGCCAACATTGTCTGGCTCCCTCTGGCAAGGGCCAACCCTCCAGGAAGTGCAGCTGTCTGAGGAGTCCTTCACCACCACCTCTTTGATGCTCATAGGGCTCCCCAGAGTTTCCGCAGCACAGCCTTTGTTGCCTGCAATGGGCGGGCCAGTTGCCTCAGCTGCAAGTTCCTGGCTTGCAGTTTGGAGTTTCTGTGGGAGCCTGCATGCTAGTCTGGGTGTGCGAGGCTGGGCCTACCCTCTCTCAGGGGCTTCAAGCCATCCTCTCCCTGGTTGCACAACAGCACTGTTTTCGGCCCTCTTGTGGCTCCATCCAGTGCACTTCCCCATTCCCCTGCTCCTGCTCCCCCCAGGACTCCTCCTCTGCCTCTGTCCCAGTGAGGAGCTTCCTCTCTCTGTCAGTGGAGCAAGGATCTTACACAGTACCTCCCCTGCAAGAATTCAATTCCTCATTCCCTCCAGAGTTTGCCCTCACTGCCCACACTTCACTGCTCAGATTTCTAGTCTCCAGGGAGCTAGCTTCAGTTGAAGACACCCCTCTGGGTAGAGCTGCTACTGCCCAGAGCAGACCTTGGCCTGCTGACCAGTTTGGAACTGTCTCACCTGCTCTCTTGTAAGTCTCTGCTGCCTCTGGGCTGTGCTTCCCTGAGTCCAGATGCTTACCGCTCCAATTCTTAGGGACTTGCAGACATCTCGTGTTCCCTATCCTGTCCTCCAGCTGCTCTGGCACTCAAGAACGCCATCAGCACTGTTCTCTACTCTGTCACCATCTTTCCTCCTCCTGTTTCAGAATTCTTCAGGTATAATCTCAACAGTGGGATCACTGGATAAAAAGGCAGTTCCATTTTTAGTTTTTGAAAACATTTCATACTCCTTCCCATAATGACTGCACTAATCTTAATTCCCACCAACCATGCACTAGGTTTCCCTTTTTTCCACATCCTTGCCAGCACATGTTTATTGATTTGTTAATGATGGCTATTCTGGCCTGTGTGAGGTGGCATCTAATTGTGATTAAAAAAAAAAAATTAGGGGGATTGGGTGGGTGGGGAGGGGGACAGAGGGGAGCAAAAAGGGGATGGATGTAATACAACAACAATAAAATTTAAAAAAAAATTTAATTGGGTTGTTTGTTTTTTGTGTGTGTTGAGTCATATGGGTTCTTTTTTTAAATATAGCATTCTTTTGTTTATTGTTGTTCTGATACAATTGTTTCATTTTCCCCCTGTTACTCTCCCCTGCTCCACCCTTCCCATCCCCTCTTCCGCAGTCAATCCACATCTCGTCCATGTACATGTGTCTTTCACATTGGTTCCTCCACCAAACCCTTACCATACTTCCTCATCATCCCCTTAGTCTCTGTCATTATGCTATTTTTAATTTTTTTCATGTCTTTGATTTCTGTCTGCTCATCTATTAGTCTCCTTTATTAAGTGAGATCATATGGTATTTGTCTTTTGCTGCCTGACCTGACTTATTTCACTAAGCATGATACTCTCCAGATTCATTTATGGTATCACAAATAGTAGGAGTTCCTTCTTTATCTCTGATACATAGTAATCTGTTGGGTAAATGTACCAAAAATTTTTGATCCACTCATCCACTGATGGGTATTTAGGATATTTACAGCATTTGGATATTGTGAATAGTGCTGCTATGAACATAGGGGTGCATAGGTTCTTCTGGATTGGTGTTTTAGGATTCTTTGGGCATAATCCTAGCAGTGGAATTTCTAGGTTGTAAGGCAGTACTAATTTTAGATTTTTGAGGAAGTTCCATACTGTTTTCCATAGTGGTTGTATCAGTCTACATTCCCACCAGCATTGCACTAGAGCCCCCTTTTCTACACATCCTTGATAGCACTTGTCTGTTGATTTGTTTATGATGGCTATTCTGTAGGTGTGAGCTGATATCTCTTTGTGGTTTTAATTTGCATCTCTCTGATGTCTAGGGATGTTTAACATTGTTTCACATCCTCATGGGCCCTCTGTCTGTCCTCCTTGGAGAAAGGTCTGTTCAGGTCCTTTGACCATTTTTTAATTGGGTTGTCTCTCTCCCTTGTGTTGAGTTTTGTAAGTTCTTTATTTATTTTGGAAATAAAACTCTTATCTGAAGTGTCATTGGCAACTAAGTTTTCCCATATGGTTGGTTCCCTTTTAATTTTGCTGGTGTTTTCTTTAGCTGAGCAGAAGCTTTTCAGTTTGATATCCCATTTGCTTATTTGTTTCTTTTTTTCCACTGGTCTGGTAGAGAGATCAGTGAAAATATTGCTGCATGGGATATCTGTTATTTTTCTACGTATATTCACCTCTAGGACTTTTATGGTGGCACTAGTTATGTTTAAGTCTTTTATCCATCTTGAGTTTATTCTGGGATATGGTGTAAGTTGGTGGCCTTGCTTCCCTTTTTTTTTTTTTTTTTTTGCATGTTCCTATCCAATTCTCCAAACACCACTTGTTGAAGAGGCTATTTGCACTTCATTTTATGTCCCTTCCCACTTTATGGAATATTAGGTGCCCATTGAGTCCTGGATTTATTTCTGGGCTCTCTATTCTGTTCCATTGATCTGCTTGTCTGTTCTTGTGTCAGTATCAAACTATTTGTATTGTAAAGGCTTTGTAATATAGTTTGATATCTGGTATTGTGATTCCTCCTACTTTGTTCTTCTTTCTCAAGAGTACTGTAACTATTTGGGATTGATTTTTGTCTCCATATTTTTAAAAATAGTTTAAGGTCTGTGAAGCATGATGTCAGTATTTTAGTAGAGATTGCATTGAATCTCTAAATGGCTTTGTGTAGTAGGGACATTTTTATGATGTTAATTATTCTCATCCATGAACATGGTATATGCTTCTACTTGTTTGTAACTTTCTTAATTTCTTTCATCAGTCTTCTGTAGTTTTCCTAGTACACATCTTTACTTCCTTGATTAAATGTATTCCTAGGTACTTTATTATTATTATTGTTATTATTTCTCTAGTAAATGGGATTTGTTTTATAGTTTCTTTCTCTGATGTTTCATTGTTGGTATATAAAAATGCCTTCAATTTCTGGATATTGACTTTGTATTAGGCTCTTTTGCTAAATTCACTTATTAGTTTGAGTAGGTTTTATGTGAAGTCTGTATGGTTTTCTATGTACACTATCATGTAATCTGCAAATAATAACAGTTTTATTTCTTCTTTTCCAATTTGGATGCCTTTGATTCCTTTTTCTTGTCTGATTGTAGTGGCTCAAACTTCCAAATTTATGTTGAATAGAATTTAAGAGGGTGGTCAACCTTGGCTTGTTCCTGATCTTAACAGAAAGACTTTTAGTTTTTTCCCAATGAGTATGATGTTGGCTGCAGGTTTCTCAATATGACTTGTATTATGGTGAGGTATGTTCAGTCTATTCCCCTCTTGCTGACAGTTTTTATTATAAATGGGTGCTGCATTTTGTCAAATGCTTTTTTGGCATCTTTTGATATAATCATTGTTTTTGTCTTTCATTTTGTTTATATGGTATATTATGTTTATTGATTTAAGAATATTGTGTCATCCTTGCATCTCTGGGATGAATTCCACTTGATCATGGTGTATGAATTTGTAATTATATTGCTGGATCTGGTTTGCCAATATTTTGTTGAAGATTTTGGTATCTATGTTCATCAGCAATATTGGCCTGTAGTTTTCTTTCTTTGTTGTGTCTTGAACCAGTTTTTGGAATAGCATAATTCTGGCCTCATAGTAAATGGGAGTTTTCCCTGTTTTTGGATTTTTTTGGATAGATTGAGAAGGATAGTAGTTAGTTCTTTCCTAAGAGTTTGGTAAAGTTTACCTGTGTAGCCATCTTGTCTGAGGCTTTTGTGTGCCAGACGTTTTTTGATTACTACTTCAATTACACTAGTTGTTATTGGTCTATTCAGACTTTCCACTTCTTCCTAATTCAGTTTTGGAAGATTATATGTTTCCAGAAATTTGTGCATTTCAACCAGGTTTTCAAGTTTCTTGTCATATAGCTATTCACTGTAATTTCTTAAAATCCTTTGTATTTCTGTGGTATCAGTTGTGATTTCTCCTTTGTCATTTCTGATTTTATTTGTTTGGGTCCTTTCCCTTTTTTTCTTGATGAGTCTGGATAATGGCTTGTCAATTTTGTTTTCCTTTTCAAAGAACCAGCTCCTGGATTTATTGATCTTTTGAAATGCTCTTTTTGTCTCTATGTCATTTAATTCTGCTCTTATCTTGATTATTTCCTTTGTTCTATTCACTTTGGGTATTGTTTGTTGTTGTTCTTCCTCTAGTTCTTGTAGCTACAGGGCTAGGTTGTTTATGTGAGCTTCTTCAAACCTTTTTATGTAGGCCTGTATTGCTATAAATTTCCCTCTCAGGATTACCTTTGCTGTGTCCCATAGGTTTTGAGTTGTTGTGCATTCATTTTCATTTGTTTCCAGAGACTTTTTGATTTCTTCCTTAATCTCACTGTTAACCCAATTATTATTCAATAGTATGTTATTCAGCATCCATGAATTTGAATTTTTTTCCATGAGTTTGATTTCTAACTTCAAGCTATTGTGGTGTGAGAAGATGCTTGATATAATTTCTTTATTTTTCATTTTTTGAATTTGTGGAAGCTGCTTTATGTCCTACTATGTGGACTATTTTGAGAAAGTTCCATGTGCATTTGAAAAGAAAGTGTAATTTGCTTCCTTGTAATGAAAAGTTCTATGTATATCAGTTAAGTCCATTTTATCTAGGGTGTTGTGCAATGCCATAATGTCCTTGGTTTATTTGCTTGGAAGACCTGTCCATTGTTGACAGTGGGCTGTTAAAATATCCTACTATGAGTGTGTTGTTATCTATATCCTTCTTGCAGTCCTCTAAGATTTTTGTTATATAATTAGGTGCTCCTATATTGGCTGCATATGTTTACAAGGTTTATGTATTCTTGATGGAATATTCCCTTAAGTATTATTAAATGACCTTTGTCTCTTTTGATGGCCTTTGTTGTAAAGTCTGTTTTGTCTGATATGAGTATCACTACCTCAGCTTTTTCTTTTATGTCCATTTGCATGAAATGTTTTTTTTTATTTCTCCATCCTTTTACTTTCAGATTGTGTAGGTCTCTTGTTTTGAGATGGGTCTTTTGTAGACAGCATATATGTGGGTCATGTTTTCTTATCCATTCATGTACTCTGTGTGTTTTAATTAGAGCATTTAATCCATTTACATTTAAGGCTGTTACTGACAGGTACTTATTTATTGTGATTTTTTTCTCTTTGTACCTGTTTCTATCTCTTTTTTCTTCCTTTTCTTGTAGCAGTCGCTTTAATATCTCTTGTAATGCTGGTTTCATGAAGGTGTATTCTTTTAGCTTTCTTTTGTTCTGGAAACTCCTCAATTCACCATCAATTTTATTTTTATTTAAGATTCTATTTATTATTTTTAGAGAGAGGGATGGGGAGAGAGGCAGAGAGGGAGAGAGACATCAATGTATGGTTGCTTTTCACCTGTCTCCAGGTATGGATCAGGCTGGAGACCTGGCTTGAAACTTGGTTATGTGCCCTGGCTGGGGAATCAAACCAGCAACCTTTGGGTTCACAGGCTGGGGAATCAAACCAGCAACCTTTGGGTCCACTGTGCCACCAGCCAGTACTTACCTTCCGTTTTGAATGAGAACCTTGCTGGGTATGGTAGTCTTGGTGGAAGCCTTTGCTTTTCATTGCTTGGAGTGTTTTTGGCCATTCTCTTCTGGCCTATAGTGTGTCTGTTGAGAAATCAATTGATTACCTTATTGGAAGTCCCTTTTATGCTATTAGCTCTTTCTCTCTTGTTGCCCTTAGGATTCTCTCTTTATCTTTATACATTGCTATTTTAATTGTAATGTGTCTTGGCGTAGGCCTGTTTGAGTTCATCTTCACTGGGACCCTCTGTGATTCCTGGACTTGGGTAATTTTTTTCTCACACCAAATTTGGGAAGTTTTCTGTCATTACTTTTTCAAACAGGTTTTCTATTCCTTGCTCCTCTTCCTCCCTTTCTGGTATCCCTGTGATATGGATATTATTATGCTTCATGTTGTCCTTTATCTCTCTTAGGACCTCTTCATTCTCTTTCAGTCTGTTTTTCATTTTGTTGCAGTGTCATGGTATTTTTTTCCACTTGGTCCTCCAGCTTGCTGGTCCGGTTTCTTGCTTCCTCTAATGTGCTTTTGATTCCTTCTACTGTGTTCTTTACTTCAGAAATTGTATTCTTCATTTCACCCAGGTTCTTATTGATGGTTTATATATGTCTTTTTTTAATGCTGGCACACTTGTCTGTAAAGTTCTTGTAGTTTCCCTGGAGTTCTTTTAAATTCCAATGGAGGAGTTCTTTCTAGTTTTCTTTGAGCTGGTTGAGCTTATTGAGCTTATTGATCTTTCTTAAAACCATTGCATTGAATTCTGTATCTGATAGATTACTTATCTCCATTTCACTTAGCAGTTTTTCTGGGGATTCCTCCTTTCCTTTTCATGATAGACTTTCTTTTTCTCCCCATTTTAGTGTTTTTTCTTGCTTGTTTTTGTTTCTTATATTAATCTGCTATGATTCCCTGCCTTCATTTAGTGGCCTTCTGTGGTAAGAGACCTGTAGGATTTAGTGGTGCAGACTTCTAGATTTTCTTAACTTGAGCTCAGGCTGGAGCACTCATTCCCTGTCTTCTGGGATCCCATTTGGGCTACTGCTGTTGCCAGTGTGTTCCTGATCACAGGTACCCTGGTGGCAAAGCCCAAGTACTATGCAATCTGTTTCTGTCAGGACCTGTGGGTTGCTGGGGGCAGCCCCTGCCCCACTGAGCTCCAGTTTGGGTCCACTACTACTCCCTGGGGTGTGCCCACAAGTGAGTGCTCTGTATTGGGGAGTGGGTCCAAGTGATCTGCTGTCAGTCCATTCAGGCCCTGGATGTCTCACTGAGTGGGCCATTCTGCCAGCAGTGACTAGAGTGGGCTGCTGGCTAGGGCCACCAGGAACTCCTATAGTTTCCCCTGTACTTACTCATTTCCTCCAGCCAGGTCATGCCACCTCCCAGGTCTTTGCAATTTCTGGGTCAGTTGTACTAGAATCCAAACACTTCCCACACCAGTTCCCTGAGTCTTTCACCTGCCCTGTGTTTTCTGCCTTCCCCACTAGCTGCTCAGAAACAAGATGGTTTCTATGTCCTTTTTAATGTTGGTATAATTTTCAATAAATTCCTTGCAGTTTCACTGGAGTTCTTTGTAGTTTTCTTTGAGCTTGTTGAGCTCATTGAGCTTTTTATAACAATTGCTTTGAATTCCAAGTCTGATAGTTTGTTTGCTTCTATTTCATTTTGCAATCTTCCTGGGGATTCCTCATTTCCTTTAAGTGATGGACTATTTCTTTTTCTCCCTATTTGGGGTATCTATTATTACTTGTTTTTGTTTCTTCCATTAGTCTGCTAGATTCCCTGCCTTCATGGAGAGCCCTTCTGTGGTAGCAGACTTGTGGGGTTCAGTGGTGCAGTCTCCTAGGTTTCTTCAACTTGTTGTTCTTGGGATGCCTTTTAGGTAATTAATTTGGGCTATCTGGTTGTATTTCAGATTTGGTTTATGTGTTGCTTCTTGATGAACTTTTCACTCCAGCTGGCTGATTGAGAGACATTCCTTCTACCATGTCTCATATACTGTTATTGAGTTGCTCCAATAACAGAACCACCAATTCAGGCAAAATAACAACACCTTAAAATGTATCTTACACCCTTACTTACACTTTCTACTGCATATGAGCCTAGCTAAATACCCCTACCTTCAGTGATAACAGCCACGCTTAATCACTCTCAGTTGCAAGTGAACCAGTCTTAATAAGTATGTAAACATAAAAAGACTATTTATAAAAGAGGGAAAAAATGAGATAAAATATAGATAATTTTTGAAAGGTGTAGAAAAGGAATATAGAGATATTGGTGAGAATTTGTAGGGGAATGCAGGAGAGAAAGCAAACTTTATCTCTTATGTGGATATGCCTGGGGGGATAAGAATCAGAATGCAGTGAGAAAGTGGGAGTGAACAATATTAATGCTTGATCAGGAGTTATATGTATTTATACTTGCATACATACCTATGTATAGATACTGTGTGAGAGAACAAATATACATACCTAGAAAAACTACCATAAAGAAAGTTGAGTTAGAAAATATAGTGAAAAAGGAAAAAATATATGAATCCAGTTGGTGACTAAGTTCTGCCACAATAATAATTTATGAGCTCTATTTCCTATAGGTGAGATGAAATTGTGAGATTAAAAAAAAAGAGAAAGAGAGATTAAGACATGTTTGGAGGAAAGGGAAGTGATTTATAATTTCCCCTAGATTTATTACTAAGTTAGATATATAACTAAGTTTGTAAATATGCCATATCTACCTCCTTATCCACCCTCAATGAGCACTGGTTTTCATGGTGGAGAGAGGACAAGTGTATTTTTTGAGCAGGAAAAAGAATCTATAACACCTAATAGCACCAAAAATGAGTTTAAGAGTCTAGAGAGGGGAGGAATAATTAGAGTGAGGAATGGGAATGAGTTGTAGAAGGATAGAAAGTAGATTTTAAAACAAAAGTAAGTAGAGGAACTCAGGTGGTAAAATAAATTGTGAGGAGGAGTAAACTATGGGATTTGAGATATGCTATAATATAAACACTATTTACTTAAAATGCACTAATTTAAGGACTAGAAGTGGCTATTAAGAAGGATATTTTGGGGATTAATAATTCATATAGATCTTGGTGTAACTCAGGTGCTTGAGGTTAGCTGAGATCCATTTTCTTGATCAAGTCTCTCTGCAGTCTACATTCAGGCTTAGGCACCTTGGGAGGGCAAGGCCTAGAAATCTGGAGTTTGTCACAGTAAGGGCTGGTTCTGAATGCCTTGCCCCCTGTTGGCTGATATTCCTGCAGCTATGCACCACTGATTTCTGCAGAAAGGGGGTGGGCAGTAGCCCCTCACTTCACCACAGGTTTCCCAAGGTGAGATCTGGGCTCCAAGGGTGGTGGTGCACCATTGTTGGCTGTGTGAACTCCGAGGTGGGCTCTGCTGCATGGAGCATGCCACTGCCTGTGCATGCAGTGGCCTTCCTTCTCACACAGACTCTTGAATGGTGGGCTTTATGGGAGTCGACCCAATGCTGTGTGGGAGGGTGCTCTTCATCCTTCTCAGTCTCTGAGCTGCCTGCTGTGCTGGTAGTGGCTGCAGCTCAGCTTTTACGCTGCCAGCTCCTGCTGCCACTGGCAGGAGATCTCTTGTCCCCCTGCTCTGGCTCTGGAAGTCACATTCCAGCTGTCTCAGCCACTGCCTCTGTGCTCTCACACAGTCCCTCCTCTGCAGGAGCTCAACTCCACAATCCTCCCAAGTTTGCACTTACTGTTCACAGCATTTGCTACTCAAATATCCAGTCAACGGTTGGTCTTAAGCAATCTTTAGTCTGTAATGCTGTATATTTTTAAAATTAATTTTATTTATTATTGTTGAATTAAAACTGTTTCATTTTCCCCCCTTTGCTCTCCCCTGCCCATCGTCCCTGCTCCCTTCCCTCATTCAATCCCCAGCTCATTGTCCATGTCTATGGGTTCTCCTCATTGGATCCTCATCTGATCCCTTACCCAACTTTTTGCCTTCTACCCCTTTCCCCTAGTCACCATTATTCTTCTCCTTTTTTCAAGGTAATTTTATTTATTATTGTATTACAATTAATTCATTTTTCCCCCTTTGTTCTCCCCTGCCACCTCCCTGCCCTTCCCTCAGTCGATCCCCAGCTCATTGTCCACATCTGTGGGTCCTCTTCAATCCTCACCTGATCCATTCCCCTGCTTTTCCTCTTCTCCACCTTCCTAGTCACCATGACTTTGCTCCTTATTTTATTTTCCATGTTTCTTATTTCCTTCTGTTTGCCTGTACATTTTATTTGTTAGTCTCTGGTATTAAGTGAGAACATATGGTATTTAACTTTTGCTGCCTGGCTTATTTCACTAAGCATGATACTCTTTAGTTCCATCCATGCTAGTGAAAATGGTAGAAGTTCCTTCTTTCTTTCTGCTGCATAGAACTCCACTGTGTAAATATATCAGTTTTTTGATCCAATCATCCACTGAGGGGCACTTAGGCTGTTTCTAGCACGTGGCTATTGTAAATAGCACTGCTATGAACATAAGGGTGCATAGGTTCTTCTAAATTGGTGTTTCAGGGTTCTTCGGGTATAGTCCTAGTAGTGGAAATGCTGGATCAAAAGACAGTTACATTCTTAGTTTTTTTGAGAAAACTCCATACTGTCTTCCATAGTGATTGCACCAGTCTGCATTCCCACCAGCAATTCACCAGGGTTCCCTTTTCTCCACAACCTCACGAGTACTTATTGTTTGTTATTTGTTGATGATGGCTATTCTGACAGGGGTGAGGTGGTACCTTATTGTGGTTTTAATTTGCATCTTTCTGATGGTTAGTGATGTTGAGCACTCTTTCATATGCCTATGAGCCCTTTGTATGTTCTCCCCAGAAAAGTGTTTGTTCAGCTCATTTGCTCACTTTTTAATTGGCTGTCTGTCTCCCTGTTGTTGAGTTCATTATATATTTTGGATATCAACTCCTTGTCTGAGGTGTCATTGGCAAATATGTTTTCCCATATGGTTGGTTGACTTCTCATTTTATTGATGATTTCTTTAGCTGAAAAGAAACTTTTTAGTTTTATGTAGTTTCATTTTATTTTTATTTGATCCTTTATTTCCTTGCCCTGGGAGAGATATACATAAAAATATTGCTATGTGGGATATCTGCAACTTTTTGCCTATGTTTTCTTTAGAACTCATATGGTGGCACTGCTTATGTTTAAGTCTTTTATTCACCTTGAATTTATTCTGGTGTATGGTGTAAGCTGGTGGTCTAGTTTTATTTTTATTTTTTGCATGTTACTGTTTTGTTCTCCCAACACCACTTGTTGAAGAGGCTATTTGCACTCCATTTTATGTTCTTTCCCACTTTGTGGAATATTAGTTGCCCATAGAGTCCTGGGTTTATTTCTGGAATCTCCATTCTGTTCCATTGATCTGTTTGTCTGTTCTTGTGCCAGTGCCAGACTGTTTTTGATTACTATGGCTTTGTAATATAGGTTATCTGGTATTGTGATTCCTCCTACTTCGTTCTTCTTTCTTAGGATTCTTTATAGTTATTAGGGGTTCTTTTTGACTCCATATGAATTTTTTAAGTGTTTGTTCTAATTTTGTGAAATACAATGTTGGTATTTTAACAAGAATTGCATTGAATCCGTAGATGGCTTTGGGTAGTATGGACATTTTAATGATGTTAATTCTTCCCAACCATGAACATGGTATATGCTTCCATTTATTTGTATCTTCCTTATTATCTTTTTTCTTTTTTCTTTTTTTAATTTTATTGTTGTTGTATTACATCTATCCCCTTTTTTGCTCCCCTCTGTCCACCTCCCCACCCACCCATTCCCCCCAAAGTCAATCCCCCTTGTTGTCCATTTCCATGGTTCCTTTATACTAGGTTCTTGTCTAAGCCACTCCCCTTCTTTGACTCTGCCTCCCCCCTCCCCCCTCCCCCAACCGCTTTTCCCCTGACCAATGAAGGCCTATTCCTGGTATTGATATACTTGGTTCTGTTTTGTTGTTGTTAGTTTTGCTCATTATTGTCCCGTAATGGGTGAGATCATATGATATTTGTCCTTCACTGACTGACTGGCTAATTTCACTAAGCATAATACTCTCCAGTTCCATCCATGTTGTTGCAAAGGGTACAAGTTCCTTCTTTCTTTCTGCTATACAGAATTCCATTGTGTAAATGTACCAAAGTTTTTTGATCCAATCATCCACTGATGGGCACTTAGGCTGTTTCAAGCACTTGGCTATTGTAAATAGTGCCGCTATGAACATAGGTGTGCATAGGTTCTTATGAATAGTTATTTCAGGATTCTTTGGGTATAGTCCCAGTAGTGGAATTGCTGGATCAAAAGGCAGTTCCATTTTTAGTTTTTTAAGGACACCCCATACTGTTTTCCACAGTGGCTGCATCAGCCTGCATTCCCACCAACAGTGTATGAAGGTTCCCTTTGCCCCGCATCCTCACCAACACTTGTTGTTTGTTGATTTACAGATGATTGCCATTCTGACAGGTGTGAGGTGGTATCTTAATGCAGTTTTAATTTGCATCTCTCTGATGACTAGTGATGTTGAGCATTCTTTCATATGGATCTGGGCCCTTTGTATATCTTCCTCAGAGAGTTGTCTGTTCAGGTCCTTGGCCCATTTTTTAATTGGGCTATCTCCCTGGTGTTGAGTCGCATTAGTTCTTTCTATATTTTGGAGCTCAGACCCTTGTCTGAGGTATCATTGGCAATTATGTTTTCCCATACAGTTGGTTCCCTTTGAATTTTGCTGATATTTTCTTGAGCTGAACAGAAACTTTTCAATTTGATATAGTCCCATTTGTTGATTCGTTCTTTGATTTCCTTTGCCCTTGGTGAAGTATCATTAAACATATGTTTGCGTAGGATATCCAAAAGTTTACTGCCTATATTTTTCTCCAGGACCTTTATGGTGGCACTGCTTATGTTTAAATCCTTTATCCATCTTGAGTTTATTTTGGTGTATGGTGTAAGTTGGTGGTCTAGTTTTATCTTTTTGCATGTTGCTGTCCGGTTCTCCCAACACCATTTGTTGAAGAGACTGTTTTTACTCCATTGGATGTTCCTTCCCACTTTGTCAAATATTAGTTGACCATCGAGTCCTGGGTTAATTTCTGGGCTCTCTATTCTGTTCCATTGATCTATATGTCTGTTCTTCTGCCAGTACGACGCTGTTTTGATGACAGTAGCCTTGTAGTATTGTTTGAAGTCCGGTATTGTGATTCCTCCTACCTAGTTCTTCTTTCTCAAGAGTGTGGTGACTATTCGTGGGCGTTTTTGGCTCCATATAAATTTTTGAAATATTTTTTCTATTTCTGTGAAGTCTGTCATTGGTATTTTAATTGGGATTGCATTGAATATGTAGATTGCTTTGGGTAGTAAGGACATTTTAATGATGTTAATTCTTCCCATCCATGACATGATGTCTCCTTCCATAAATTTGTGTCTTCCTTGATTTGTTTCTTCATTGTTCTGTAGTTTTCTGCGTATAGGTCTTTTACCTCCTTAGTTATGTTGATTCCTAGGTACTTTATTTTTCTTGTTGCTATGGTAAATGGGATTTGTTTTTTCTCTTCTATTTCTGTTGTTTCATTGTTGGTATACAAAAATGCTTTTGATTTCTGGATATTGACTTTATACCCAGCTATTTTGCTAAATTTGCTTATTAGGTTGAGTAAGTTTTTGGTGGAGCCTATCGGGTTTTGTACGTACACTATCGTATCATCTGCAAATAATGACAGTTTGACTTCCTCCTTTCCAATTTGGATACTTTTAATTCCTTTTTCTTCTCTGATGGCTATAGAACTTCCAAGACAATGTTGAATAGAAGTGGAGAAAGTGGACAGCCTTGTCTCGTTCCTGATCTTAGGCAGAAAGCTTTTAGTTTTTGTCCATTAAGCATGATGCTGGCTTCAGGTTTCTCATAGAGGGCCTTTATGATGTTGAGGTATGCTCCCCCTATTCCCATTTTGCTGAGGGTTTTTATCATAAATGGTTGCTGCACTTTATCGAATGCTTTTTCAGCATCTATTGATATGATCATATGGTTTTTATCTTTCAATTTGTTGATGTGGTGTATTACATTGATTGATTTATGAATGTTGTACCATCCTTGCATCCCTGGGATGAAGCCCACTTGATCATGGTGTATGATCTTTGTAATATACTGCTGAATCCGATTGGCCAATATTTTGTTGAGAATTTTAGCAT